>JAZHYW010063200.1:0-61341 GCA_037355805.1 Ixodes ricinus
ATGTTTTGATAGCAGACTGCACTGTACTTCAAAAAATGTAAGCACGAGCCAAAATTCGTCCCCGACGACAACAGTGCATGGGCTTTGGTGATCCGCGTAGTTCCGTGGCTGTGTTTCACTCGGATGGCACCAATATTGTGATACGACGACCAGCTGAAACGTCCATCGTTTGTGGTGCGACGGTGGGTGATGCAAACCTATGTCAAGATGGAGTGTGCCTTGGCTGAATAGGTTTTAACCGCCCATCTCACAATCAGATGGCCGGCCACTTGAACGCCGTGACTCAGTGGCTCTTGGTAGTAAATCCGGGAATCCTGTTTAATTTCATTTAAAGACAAGGAAAATTTTCTATGTTTATTGCGAGTGTCATTTGCGGGTATTTCACCTCGCTTTTAAAGTGCCAATCAACTATGCCCATTCTTTTCGCCGCTTTCACTCTGTCGTTGTGCTTCGTTGAACAGATTTTGTTCAGCGGCGCACACCAGCCAGTGTCCCTACAAACGGTCGGGCATGTAGATTTTTCTCCGAACTGTGAAGGTACCAAAGTCATTGGATGGCAAATATTCTCTACCCTTGTAGCAATATGATGTAGTGTTGAACAAAGAGCACTCAATCGTCTATCAAGCTTACAGATGTTTTTTTCTTGCCGTACAATACAAATTATTGGGAAATAAAATTGCCTGTACAAGGACTGTCGTGACTTCACAATGTACTGTAGTCCGTTGCAACTCAAGAAGGTAGGGCGAGGAAAGGAAGGCCGGGGAGGAGGAAGCAGACGGAACGCTAGAGAGAGGAGGTGTACCCTCTCCTCTCCAGCGTTTCGTCTGCTTCCTCCTCCCCGGCCTTCCTTTCCCTCGCCCTACCTTCTTGAGTTGCAACGGACTACAGGTTTCACTTGGGGTGAGCTTTAACTAAGCAATAGACCTTTCCAGCGGCAGTCACGAACGAAGCGATTTACAGCGGGCGCTCCCTGATTTTGAGAGTGTACGTCAGCGTTGCCCGACTGAACTGGGCTGTGGATTTTCTTGTCAGTGGGCTGTGGCAGCTTGCGCAGGCGAAATTCTGGACGCTGGTGGCGGCGAAATTGCCACGTTTTATTTTTTCTTTTGTTTTCTATGGCGAACAGAATTTCTCGATGTTTTTAAGAAAGCACTGTACTTTTTTTAAGGAACAAAAACAAACAAATGACAGTTATTTTGGTGGCTCTGTGCACGACGGAACAAATGCAACTGGAATGTTTGTTTCATTTTATGTTGAGCTTTTTTACGGCACCATAAACTCATTCATGTCAATCTGCAAAAGCCTTAACTGTCAAAACTACTTGATCACACAGGATAGCCGAACTGTCTGGGTATTCCCCGCTCAAAGCATGAAATTCAGCGAATCACATCAATCGAAGAACATATATTGTACGTACCCCACGGTGCCGCGTTATCCGAACAGGATTTGAGGAAGATCTAAAATACCACGGCATATGCAATATACAGTGTCGACGATTATGACTTTACGATGATCGGACAGAACCCAACTTGTTTTGGTGCACGTTTTGGGAGAGCCGCCTATTTGCACTGCGCCAGAGCAAATGAACGAACGTGTCTATTCTGTCCCCATACCCTGACCCGACCCTATCAGTTATTTTTCGCGAAAACCGGGAACATAGCCGGGAAGGCTTTTCGAGATTATCTCAGTGGAAATAATCCTCGAAGAACGTCAAATGGCCAGCGTCGCGGGTTGCTTGATGTTCGCTCTCTTTGTTCGTTTCCTGCGAAGGCTGAGCAGGCTACGAGCCCCGGTATTCCCTGGTTCTCACATGGGAAGATAACAGAAAAAGGGTAAGCATCCTGAGCAGGCAAATTAAGTGAAGCTTTCAAGAAATGCCGGCAAACTCCGAATGCACAATGCAGATGAAGAGTCGCGCTGACCGGATTTCCACAGCTCAGGTGGGTGGCAGAAATTTCTGGTTGATAGGGGTCGCTCGAGCTGCAAAGTGGCGGCAGCCAAAGAGCTCTTTTGCAGAGGTCTATACACGTTTGCAGAGTCCGGTCTGAGGGCGCCGCCATCTTCCTCAGTGGGGTGCGCTCCTGAGCGCGGCCATAATTCGATTACGATGCCTTAGCAAGGCTTCATAATGGGATTATGACTCGCCCAAGCGCACCCCAGCCAAGCAAGATGGCAGTGCCCTGAAGCCGGACTTTCAGACGTGTATAGGGAGTAATGTGTTGAGTTGTACCGTGCGACCGTTAACCTGGCATCATTTGTGCAATGCTTGTCCAGATAAGAACTGGCAGGGGCAGGAATTGGGTGTAAGTCTCCTGTACCCCGATCCCAAGCTATGTTGCACCAGAACCAACGCTACCACACTGTGCCACGGGTCCCTGACCATGCATATATCGGCACCCGGACAATATTTACGATGCGCACAATTAACCTATCATGCGTGATCTGCGTGATCACATAAAAATACAAAGCTAAGCTAAACAGGTAAGCTCGAAAAGTAACTCAATCGAAGCATTTATTTCTCTAGACAGCTATCGAAGTGTCATGAATGTTGGCTTCCTTTATGACTAAGTGCTTATTCAATTCCGTCTCACGCTTATAAGTTAAATACGCCTGACTTTCTTTAAGAGTCAGATAGACAAGAATAGTTAAAAAAAATAGTCCGCCAACAGTGGAACTACGCACCGCTCATTCCCTTTCCCTCCTTCAGCTGCCTAACACCTCCTGACGTGCATATCCTCGCAAACCCTTTTCCAGTCCAGAGTTTTATCAGCATTCAAATAGCGTAGCATGCATTATAATGAATGAATGAACGAAGGCCGCGTGTTCCGACGTTCGCGTTTCATTGAGGTGACGATAGTGCAACCCAATAAAGAGTCAATGCCGTGTTCCCGTTCCGCGCAGCTGTATAGTGTGATCTGATATCAAGGAGAGAGCGACCATTGAATGTTGACGATCAAGATAGTTTCAATGACATAAGCCTCCGTCCAAAAGAACACAGCTCGCTCTCGTCTGTTGTGTAACGAATCATTGCGGCGCAGGATATCCGCGCAACAGGCACGTCAAGCTGGGACTATTCAATATGCCAAGAGTTTGTGAGGTGACACTGTTATGAACGTTTGAACCCCCATGGCACAGTCGCCGCGGGAGTTAACAGCTCCACGCGAGCGCGCGTCATTTTCCGAGGGGCGCTTGACTGGTGGCTTGCGATAGAACTAGAGATGACGTCAGGGCGAGTCCACGCGGAGTGGGCGGGGAAGCCGTCTCAATTTAAGGGAACCGTTGTTATCATCTGCGGGGGGGGGGGGGGGGGGAGCGTAGTTCGAATGAAAATGGGAGATGACTCTGCTGAATCATCTCCCATTTTCATTCGAACTACGCACTCCGCAGGCGGATGATAACAACGATTCCCTTGAATTGAGACGGCTCCCCCATCCACTCTGCATGGACTCGCCCTGACGTCATCTCTATTTCTATCGCAAGCCACCAGTCAAGCGCCCTCGGAAAAAGACGCGCGCTCGCGTGGAGCTATTAACTCCCGCGGCGACTGTACCTCAGTGTTGCCGAATCGTGGGAAATTTCCCATATTGTGGGTAAAAGCATGACAGCTAGGGAAAAAGGGAAACCAGAATTTAAACACATGTGAAACGTGGGAAATATTTTTTTATTAAAAAAACTAAACCGAAATTTCGTAACTTTATTATATACATCAGAACAAAAGAAAGGAAGTGGCACTAGCTACTCAGACAGTTTGCTGTTTTGAAGAGCCAATCTAATTCATCACGACTTACATCATGTGCGTGCTGCCAGCCTGCCGGTGTCAATACTGCCGGTTCGCGCGCTTTCCTCACCGCTAACTACGCATCCCCGTCCTTTGTCAGTGTGATAGATCATGGATTGCACAGTGGGTGGGGTCCATTTCACATCACGAAAACGAGCAGGCGATTTTAGCTTAGTTAATGGCCCGCTTGCCTTTATTTAGGGGTTCATTCAACCAATGGAAAGTGCGGAAAAGAAGGGGAGGGGAGGCCAGTTGGCCGAATCTCAACTTCTACATTTCGTAATTTATGCGCTGCAAACTTCAACAAAACAGAAACATAGGTGAGGGCTGTTGTATTTAAATATACTTGGGATCATGCGTATCTTAAAAACGACTACTGTCACTAAAAACGTGTTGTGGGAAAAAAGGGAATTGACTCCGTAAGTGTGACGTCATGGGTCCAAACAAACCGTTGCTAGGGTCGTTGTTATGGACATATACATGTGGTTCGGTTTCGCTACGAAAACTCGACCGTTCAAAAATCAGGAGTAAGATTTAAACTTCTAAAAATCACAGATATAGAAAGCTTGAATGTCATATATGTTTCGACGGAAGTGTGCCGGTAATCGCTCGTTTCTGAAATATTTATGACTGCAACTTCCGGTCCTCAAGATGCCTGCAGCAGACGAGGAATGCAAGAAGTATGCCGTCTGCCGCACGCCGGCCGGCCAAGTGGGGCCGTCGTTTGCATCGTGTGAATAAAGACGATATTCTGACATCGCATTGGTTTTAAATATATTGAGTTTCAAACACCTATAAGATTCCATAGCGGGGTGCTTCGTACACCTGGTTGTAACCATCGCGTGGAGGAAGATTCTTGCAGTTTTTTCAGATTTCCGCAAGACCCCAAAGCGCGGAAGAACTGGATAAAAAACATAAGGTGAGTTTATTACAGATTGTACTCGCATCGCGGGTTTGATGAAGATCGTCACCAAAAGAGCACATCCACGGAATTTGATGTATACAAAGGTGAAAAAAAGCAAAATACTGCGAAATCGCGAAAGACATGCAATTCTTTAATAACCTGACAACCTCAATAATAATAATAACAAACGACTTACCTCGACGGCGTACGATTTGTTTCTCATGCTGGCCTGCACTACGCCGGTAATTAATGCACTTCAGGTCTTCGTCGTAACTGATCTGCATGACGTGGTTTGATTTTACTGCATTTTCACCCCTCGTAACGAAGCTAAGTTGTTCACAGAAAAAAATAACGCACATTGCGGAGGCCTCTACGGTTATGGTGATGCACTTGTTTTGGTCGCTCGTTTACCGAGGCCAGCAAATCTGTCGTGCATCGTCTGCTACCAAAGCAAAGCGGAGTGTAAGACTTCAGAAATGGCTTGCATCGTTGCGATACGACACTGAGACGACAAGAACATCTTCATAATTAGATATCAAGAAGTTAGGTTGCTTACAAAAAATTGTTTAGTTACTTGTAAGCAAAAACCTAGCCTCATGTGGAGTCTCCATGCATTAGTCCATAGCAACGCCCCTAGCAACCGTTTGTTTGGACCCAGACGCCATGTTGTGACGTCATCACTTACGGGGTCAATTTTCGCCGCTCGACGAGGGAAAATCAAAGTGGCAGTGCGGCAACACTGCTGTACCTTGCAAAGCGGCGTTCGACGGCACCAACTTCAACCGAGTTTTCATAAGGGCGGCGGGAACTTGCGGGAGGCACTTTTATCGACGTTTTACGGGCAGAAACTGTAAATACGTAATACGTACCAGCGTGCTGGATGGTGACCACACCAGCCTAGTGCCAGCTGGCTCGCTGGCTGTGGAATGTGTAGCGGCCAGGGGGGTAAAGGTGGAGTGAGGAAGAGTGGCAAATCCCGCGCGCTGACACCCGGGGTCCCGACTCCCGGAGTGAAAGATCGCGAAAGAGAGCGACAGAACACGAGAGAAAGAAAGCAACGTTGCCAGCTGAAGGACGACAGTCGCAATGGTAATCGCGAAGACTGAAAACTCTCAGCAATATAAGCAGTGATAATTTAACGTTGTAAACGAAATTCTGAGCTATATTAACACTTATAAAAAGCAATCTACTCACTACGCTACATTAACTTCCCTTCTGTCGAAATCTCGGAAATCTGGTGGTTGCGCTATGGTGCCTGGATCGCGTCTCCGAGGCTATGTCCCAAATCTTACCCGAGTAACTCTGCCTCCTACGTCAGCGGGTAATACCACGTGACATCGCGAGTAAACGATCCGCGACTCGATTTTGGAACGGCCGGGATAATCCCCTGGATACTACGGCGAATTAGCTTCGTCTTGGACTACGGCAAAAAGAAAACACAGCCAGCGGCCTAGGCTTTCGCATTTTCCCGGGGGGGGGGGGGGGGGGTGCTGCGCGTTATGTTTTCGTCAGAACTGGAGATCAGGGGTTTCCCCAGGATTCTAATCAAGGGGGGGTGTCCCAATGGCTCGGGGGGGGGGGGGGGGCGGGCGATGCGAGGCGAGGCGAGGCTAGATAAAATGTAAAACTGTTTCTTTTTTAGTCCACTAGCTAAATTACAGACGTCTATTAACCAAATGCCTCATGAATTTCTTTTTCTATATTCAAGGGGGGGGGGGGTGTCCAGTAAACTGGGAGGGGGTGTACACCCCCCTACGGGGGGTCTGGGGAAGTCCCTGCTGGAGATTGAAGCTAAGGAAAGCACGCTGGGATTCCATTTCCCACGTACTTTGTCAATAAAGGCAACGTGGGCGTTATTTTGTTTACATCCTACTACTAGAAGCTCGTTACATGGCACGTAAGCAGCGTCTCGGAAATAATAATAATAATAATAATAATAATGGTTTATTTTCCAGTGCCCACAAACAACTTAGCGTTCTATGGTGTGGTGCACAAACATGGAGTGAAGTATTATACATCTAAAGGGAGCGGTGCAACGATTTTATGATTAAAAGAATTTGCATCTTGTCATTTTTACGTTGTTCATCGTGTCCCAGAGATTACAGAAAACATCTCCTTCATTAAAAAATGTCGCGATTAAGCTGCGTAATCGCAAAGCAAAAGTCGAGCTTTTTCCCCACCTGCAGCCCCAAGCGGCAGCCGAAGGAACTACGGCGAAAAGATTACGTGACCTCGCTCGGCTCTAAGCTGCAGCATAACGCCCGCTAATGTGAGCGGAGAAAGGGAGAGGAAGCGTCCTCCGAGATAGCACACGGGAAGCTACACGGCACTCCGAATGACGTCACTGGGAGTGCGGCCAGGTGTGACCCTGAAGACTGGGAGTGAGTTGAGGGGTGCCCCAAATGCCAATATTTATCTTTTTTTTACGCAACAACTAGGACACGCAGGCGAAATCGGCTTTCTGTTCTTTACTTCAAAAGTGTCAGAGGGCAACTTCCACAAATCTTTGACCGAAGTCCGGAAATCATTGCACCCCCCTTTAAGACAAAATACAAATTATCAAAGACAAACTAACAACAAAATACAAGCAAAAAAAAAAGATCAAGGCCCGGCCCGGAGGGGGCTCTGCCCCCCTGGATCTCACCAGGGGGGCACGAGCCCCGTTGCCCCCCCCCCCCCATAGTCTACGCCTATGAACACAGCAGTGATGGGAGAAAATAGCAGACGATTCTTTTGATCATGAAGAAAGCACTCGAAGAGACGATTATATCAATGACGACGCGGTGTTTTTTGAGGTGGATCCACCAGCTCCTTTTACTCACCTTCCTTATGAGCTGTATATTGAGATGAAAATTACTTACTTACAGTTAGACATCAAAAATTTGTTTTGATTAATCAGCGCGAGCGCCCTAAACATATATATTCCATGCATTGTAATTTGTACCGATCATGTCTTGCAGAAATTGATTCCACACGGTGCAGTGGTACAGCGCAAGGGTGCTTTCTCAAGTATGATATAAAACTTACCCATGTTGAACTAGCCTGGGACTGCTCGCCTGCACCCTTATGATTTTAATGCGAATATTAATGCGAATAGCATTTTAATGCGAATAGCATTCTTTGGATACTTCACGCACTTTTCGTCTATGTATCTATCTATCTATCTGGCTATCTAACCTCTTACGCCGCGGGTCGATTAAATAAATAAAAAAGACCGGCGCCGGCTGGGATTCGAACCGTTGACCCTTTGATCAGCAGGCAGACGCGCTAACCACAGAGCTATGAAGGCAGTCATTCAACGCACTCTAAACGGTTGTTTATATCTTGACTATAGACGCGCTTTAGCGCTGTCACATGGTGCGCGTGCGTTCCATGCACGAGGGCTCATTCCGCTCTCGTGAGGCTGAGCACGGCCGCTAGCTCACCCTCTCCCGCGCTCGGGAGAGGGTGATGTAGCGGCCGTGCTCAGCCTCACGAGAGCGGGAATGAGCCCTCGTGCATGGAACGCGCGCGCACCGGTAGCTGTGACAGCGCTGTAAAGCGCGTCCTATGGTAAAGATATAAACAACCGTTTAGAGTACCGTTGGTTGAGACTAGCTGGAGACGCCAGAAAGTCTGGTCGGTACCATTTTGAGTGTTTGTGCGTATGGCGCGTGCTTTGCTCGCCTTCCTAAGTGACACAAACGCACGTGCTGGGCTGCGGAGATCGTGCGCAGGGCTGTGAAAGTGTCAACAAATTTAGAATCGCCTCAAGAGTGGGCTGGCGTATCTAGAGTGTGCCGGCCACCTGACGAACGCGCATAACTCCGCACCGTTTGATGCTATTCGCATTAACGTAGATAATCATTCCCAAAGGATGGGTTTTTTCTATGAAACTTACGTTCGCTTTGACGCGAATATGATTACAATAAAATCTTTGAAGCCTTCACTGCTTTACAAGTCGCTATCCTCTCATTACGAACACTCTGGAGGAAACGAAAATACTACCTTATCATTTACTGCGTTCTAAACATTTTCAGTGTACATAATGGAATAAAACAGCGCGAGGATACAAAAAGGAAGAGACAAACAAACCCGACAGGGCAGAGCGCTGTCCTGTGTGGTTTTCAGCCTTGAACGTGAGAATACGGCATTCCCTTCAACGCCGAGGACGAGAATGCGGAGAAGCTCATTTTACGCTCGCACCCTGACAATAACATGCATACCTTCCCGGGGAACGTGCACGGTCTCGTATGGTAATACAGTCAATTCGTGCGCTGAAAACAGCAAATCTCAATAACCACACATATTAGGGATGGAGAAAGAATGAGACACTTAAACTGGGACAATACAACACATCTTTCAAAGATGTGTTGTATTGTCCCAGTTTTAATTGTTTTATTCTTTCTTCATCCTTGACTTGAACCAACACGCTCTTCTCCCAAGCACACTGTTGCACCGCATTCTTTGTCATTTCGAACGTCCGCCACCAAAACCAACGGAACAAGCAAGCTTTGACTACAGTGGCTTAAAGGGGGACAATGAAGACGATTTAATTTAATTTTTTTAAATTGTGTTTTTAGGCTTCTTGGGAACCTGGCATACTGCCTAAATTTTTATAGACATTTGTGACGCATATTTCTATACCTACGAAAGAACTGAAGAAACCGAAACTCAACTATCTGTGTTTCTCGTTTTTGGGCCTCCGAAAACGGAGGTGACGTACGGAGTGACGTCACACGTGAATTGTCGGTACCGGTAGCATTTAGGGCGTCGAGACTCTGGTTACCGCGGTGGGTTATAGCAGCGCGGTGGCGCGGTCGTTTCGCCGAATTTGTCAACATGGACGGCAATGCCGCTCTCGCGAGCGAGTTCGAGCTTCCGTTCGGTAACCGAACACCAACGGAACGGGAGTACGTGCGTGGCGGCCTCTGCTATCACCCGACGGAGACCGCACAGCCGGCAACGAGCGGCCCGCATGCCGAAGGACGGACGCCGAGAGGAAAGCGGCAGCGATCTGGCCGTTCTGGCCGTCAAAGCGGCGCGTCAGCGACCAATCGCTGACGCGCGACGTTGCAAACGGCGCGCGTCAGCCCGTTTAGCGGGGCCAAGGCGCGCGACGTCACAAACGGCGCGACGCGTCGTTTGTGACGTCGCGCGTCTTGGCCCCGCATCGGTCACGCGAGCTCCGCTTCTCCTGGCTTCTCCCGCAACACTCGGGGCGTCGCCCCAGTCGATCCCGGTGCAATTATTACCGCGACTGTTTTATTGATTTGCGCGGCACACAAGCGCCGGTTTCGGCTGAAATTTGGGCAACGTGGCCTGAGACGTGCCTGGAACCCAGCTCAATCGCCAAAAAGATGTCCTAAATTGCCTTCATTGTCCCTTTAAAGGGGTAGTGTAACAGAAAGAAACCGGAGAAGCGGCACAGCATTGGAAGACGGCCGCGGGTGGCGCTGGCGCTTGCAGCACCGTCGTTTTGGCTATGGCTCCGGCTTGGCCGCTTGGCCAGCTTGGCTCCGGCCAGCTCCGGCCGATTCGCAGCAGTCGACTTCACTGTCGTCTGCTAGTTTCACATTTTTATTCACCTACGAACACAAATCATGTCGTGGGAAGTTCACTAGAAACAAATAATTGTTTGTGAGGTATTTATATTAGTTATGAAGTGTGTTAGGGTGCCTCTATCTGCCGGCCGGTGGAGGCACCCGAACGGTGCTGCGGATCGAAGCGCCACCTACACCGTCTTCCAAGGAGCGGCCGTTCCCGATGCAAGGTGGAGGCTACGCGGTAACTACACTACCCCCTTTAAGCCACTGTACTTTGACGGCTGTCGGCGCAGAAAGCAGACGACGAACAGAGTCACGTGACGTATTTACTCGATTTGATCCGATGTTAGCCCCCGATCGAGGAGGGTAACGCGAGTATATTACTCCCGAGTAAACAACCCGCTTCTGGAACGCGAGTTCTGACGTCATCGAGTAAGCTCGAGTAAGTTTTGGAACGCCACGGTACGAAACCTTTACTCCGGAGTCGGATCGAGTGAAATTTTGGAACACAGCCTCGACTGGTGTGTTTAGCGTCCTATCCCGCCCATACATCGAAAATGGTCCTAAAGTTGCAACAAATGACGTCGCATAAGCCGGAGTGATGCTGTTGCCTGTCAGCGATCCTGGCGGTTGGCCGTACAAAATTCTGGCGAAAAGCAGGAACGAACGCGAGTGTCGCTGTCGCTCACGGCGTCCCAGGCGTTCCAACTTATGGCTGCTCTATCTTCCGTGAACTGTCACAGTGGAGAGCGACCTACAGCAGAACAGGCGTCTGGGCCACATACACCATAACTGTTGGGACGCCGCCAGGATCGCGGCCGGCGACAGCATGACACATTTATGACGTCATTAGGCGGAAATCGAGGGACCACTTTTTTGACGCGTAAAACACACCAGTCGGAGACGCGTTCCAGGCACCATAGTTGCGCGGTTTCGTATTCTTCCGCCGCGCCCAACGAAGTAGGCCGCGCCCCACCTGCGAAGCCGGGTATCTGGTTTAGTTTAGCGTGGACGCGAGGCCGTACAGTCGGCACGGAATGAAACGCGAACAAGGAGTGCATGGTTTTCGACCCACGCTGAGTCACCTAGAGACGCAACACCGAAGGTTTGGATGCACTGAGCAAGAGTCTAACACATCGAAGGAGGAGCCATCTTCTTGCAGCTCCCATCTGGTTCAGGTGGTGCAGCATCTAGCAAAAACCATGGCACCCACCGTTCGCGTTTCATTCCGTGCCGACTGTACATTTGCGCGCTATGCAAAAAAAAAAAAAAAGCTTCGAAAGGAACGCGAATATCTTTCCACCAGTAAGCTCGCGGATTGTTGAAGTTCATGAAATTGTTCTGATGATATAATTATATTCGTATAATCGAAGGCAGTTGGTAACCATGAGTGGGCCCCCGAGGGTCTGCCTCGTTAGAGCACTATACTAGTCTCGCTCGAGCAGAGTAGCGCAATCTAGAACGCCGTCTCTCGGCGACTAGCGGCGAACGCCCGGAGGTTCCAACTCCGGTCAGAAATGCATGGGGAACGTGAGAAAATCGTTGTTTCTTCAATGTTGCGGAGATGTACAGAACGACAATAGTTTATGACATAATAAAGGAACATTTTAGAATCATTTGCGCTGAGTTGTGTGCCAAGTAAGGACGTAATTTGTTTTTAAAAATTGCACTAGCGGCATCATGCAGCAGACGACGCGGCGACGTCACAGCCTCCACGTGACCCGCTCTGGCCAACCCAAAGAGCCCATCTCCGCTGCGTGCAAAAATCGTCTGCTTCAAACGCCATTGCCTTGGAAATTGCCTTCTCAAAATTTGCACACGCATCCGATATTATTAAAACTTTGATAAAGTGTTTAGTGCTTTACCAACTTCACGACAGACTAGTTTTGAAAAGTGTGAACTCGCCGTTTATTTTTTAATTAGCCGTGTTGCGTCGATCTCCATGTATTCTCCCATAGGGCGGGCCGCCTCCTGGAACCCTGAGTACCACGTGACTCGCGCCGAGCTGCTCTGTCGGCCATGTTGTCGGCAAAACACGCGGATCAAAGGATTGCGCTACTCTGCTCCGTAGGAGCTATATAGTGCTCTATGCCCGTCCGCCTGCATGCTCCGCCACTTGCGGCAGCCAGAATGCATGGGAAATAGGCGGACCTTTTCCTCTATACTTCGTTTCAGCTTGGGTCCAGACGCAGGCGATGCCTACAAGCGCGAGCTCCGGGCTTTCAGCGTCCCTGCCAAGCACGCGCGCTCGTGCAATGCAAGCACTATTCAGGGCCATACGCTCGCGCTCGTAGCATCGGCTGCGTCTGGACCCAAGCTGAAACGAAGTATAGGGTTAGGTACGCTTATACTTCAACGTAACTTCGACAAGCGCGGCGTAGCGCAGCGCACACGATACTGATTGGTCGCAGATATCGAGTTCCTGGTCGCCGGCCAATGAAAGGCGCGTTCTGCGCTAAGCTGCGTTCACGGCGCTCAACGTCGGAGTATAAACAGCCTCTTATACTTCGTTTCAGCTTGGGTCCAGACGCAGGCGATGCTACAAGCGCGAGCTCCGGGCTTTCAGCGTCCCTGCCAAGCAAGCGCTCCTGCAATGCAAGCACTGTTCAGGGCCACACAGGGCCACACTACCACTGTAGTCGAAGTAAACAAACACGACGGCACGGGCGTTTCTGCTGTCTTGAGAGCGCCGCCACGAGATCACCGCACGAGCAGGTGGATCTTCCCTTCTATACTTCCGTTTCACCTTATCTGCGAGCGAAGCCAAAGCTAGAAGCGCGAGACCAGCGCTTTTTACGTTTCTCCCCAGCTCGCGCGCTCGAGCAAAGCCTGAACGCACGGAGCTTTCGTGCTCGCGCTTCCAGCTTTGCCTTCGCTCGTACATAAGGTGAAACGGTGATAGCACGTGCTGGGTTATCATAGCGACACACGACGAAAATTCACAGTCAAGGATAGCGCTTTTACGGGGAACGATGAGAAGTTTCCACCACGCCGTCCACGTCGACGATCACCACCGACGCCATGTTTGCGGACTGAAGGAGCCTGGCACGACCGGCATGCAACGCGCGCGACCGAGCTCTCCTCGACCTGTGATTGGACTGTCGCTCCCGTCGTTCCCGAACGTAAGAAAAGTTCAGCCCGGCTCAACTCCTCGCGTACGAAACGACCGTTTGGCGAACGAACGAAACGACCGTTTGGCGCTTCGTTGCTATGGTAAAGGCCCGTTCACACAATTGCGTTCGGAGCGACCACTACGCTTACGAACGAATGCAACCGGCTGGAACGACGAGTTGCCATAGCAACGAAGCGCCAAACGGTCGTTTCGTTCGTGTTCGTTCGGAACGCAAGGAGTTGAGCCGGGCTGAACTTTTTCGTTACGTTCGGGAACGACGGGAGCGACAGACCAATCACAGGTCGAGGAGAGCGGAGAGCTCGGTCGCGCGCGTTGCATGCCTGTCGCGGGCCGGCTCCTTCTATTTGCAAACATGGCGTCGGTGGTGATCGTCGGCGTGGACGGCGTGGTGGAAGCTCATCGTTCGCCGTAAAAGCGCTATCCTTGACTGTGAATTTTCGTCGTGTGTCGCTATGATAACCCATCACGTACTAGAAGGGAAGATCCACCTCCTCGTGCGGCGATCTCGTGGCGGCACTCTCAAGACAGCAGAAACGCCCGTGCCGTCGTGTTTGTTTACTTCGACTATACAGTGGTGCTTTCTTAGCATTTGTGTCCTCGAACATCGCCCGGATTTCTTTTTTGGCGCATTCCATGCGTGTGCTCAAGTTCAAGGTATTACTGGTGCGTACCGTATAAAGGATGCGAATTTTCACGTGTTTTCATCACCCGAGAAAGGTGATTAGTGTTAGCATTCCTGAACGCTCGCAATGTCTATCTGATCCCGAAATTATATTTCTACGTTGCTGTGTCGCTGCTAAGATTACGCCGCCTTTTTATAATCGTAGAAAAGGCGTGTGGCGAGATTTGTACTGTTGGCAAAGTCGTGTATTAAAGTCGTGATCGTGCAAGACGGCGCACTGCATCTTTTTTCTTTTTAATGCACTACCCGGCTGCAAGCGTATCCTGAAAAAAAAATTAATGAAGCTTGAGGTCATAGAAGACGGTCTGTCTATTTTCTGTTACGCAAGTGAGTGGCAGCGCGGCCCCTTCTTTTTAGAGGCATCGCTGAAACAGCTGACGGCAGCGGAGAAGCGGCGGCCGTGCTGCCGACCCGCTGCGCTTGTTGCAGTGGTTGCAGGAGTGTACGCGCGGCGCAGAGTGGTCGCTCCGGTCACAACGGACGCAGTCGTGGATAACGGGTTCGTTTCAGATGTCTGAACCAGCCTTTACAACAACCATTGTAGGCGCACAGCAGATCATCGTGACTCGTACGCCGTAGCCGAAACCTCCGGCAGCTCCGGTGAGGACCTCGCGTCGGGCACGAAACCGGTCGCCATGTTTGTAAGCGTAGCTGGGTTGCTTACTACTGGCTAGGAACAAGAGCTGAAGCTCGTTTCTCATTGGCTGTTGATTCGTGTTGTTGCATGCGGTTCCATGTGTGTGTACACGTCGCGCACGGTTGTCGTTGAAGTCGCAGCGGTTGCATTCGTTCGTAAGCATAGTGGTCACTCCGAACGCATGTGTGTGAACGCGTCGTTCCAACCGGTTGCATTCGTTCGTAAGCATAGTGGTCACTCCGAACGCATGTGTGTGAACGCGTCGTTCCAACCGGTTGCATTCGTTCGTAAGCGCAGTGGTCGCTCCGAACGCAACTGTGTGAACGGGTCAAGATCGAAGAAAGAATAAACAAGACGAAGACGACAGAACACATTGTCACGTGACGTGGCCCTGTGACGGACGTAGTCACGTGACTTACGGTGTCAAGTCGACTCAAATTGAGAATCTCACTAGATTAATTAACGTTGTTGACACGTCACATGAAATCACGAATTCGCACCACGAGTCACGTGACACCGTGACGTGAGCCGCGAGTCCAGTGCTCGGGTTCATATGACCGCCAGCTTCTGCGAACAATCAGGTAATGACTGCTGTTCAATTAAAGATGAGAATAGCCGAACTCTAATAATATCTGAAGCTTAGTCCATGCTCTATGCTTTGCCATCTCCAGCGCATGACTATGATGAAGACTGACGGTATATAATCAGCGTCAGATCACGTGGCCGCTTATAGAATAGAGGTTTCGCAAAGCAGCGCACTTATGTTTCCCGCTTGCAGCGCCAATGCGGCTAACGAGCATAATATTCAAAGAAAGAAAAATATTAATAAACGTAAAACATGCCCTTAGCAAGTACTTTTTGTTTACAAATAATAGTTAAGGTAAATCCCAATCGAGCCGGCTAACACGAGAGACAATCTAAAATCAGTAGCTGCGTTCGATTAACCTATATGGATTAACCTACACCTCCTGCATCGGTCATAGAGATCGTACATACCGGCACCGCCGCACCGGTGCAGAAAAGTGTAGGACGATGTACTTGCGGTATGTGTATTCAGATAGAAGTACACCGCCCTACACTTCTCTGTACCGGTGCAGGAGGTGCAAGTAAATGGAACGAAGTTTATAGTATGCAGCCTTTTTGTTTAGCCTCGCACCCAGCCATGTTTTCCCCATATCCGGTATGCGTTCCGAAAAACAAAAAGAAAAAAAGAAGCGATAACAACCCGGAACAAGTAATAAAATATAGAAGGGACGTAACAAGAACGACTGACGGTTGCAATTCAAATGTTAACACGTTCTACTGGCGAGGCGAGAAGAAAGCGATGTTTTCACGCATACCGGAAGTTCCAGAATTTAAGATGGCGGCGCCCACGTAGAAAAGGTGTTATACACCTTTTCTACGTGGGTGCCGCCATCTATTATGGTGCCTGGAACGCGTCTCCGACTGGTGTGTTTACCGCGTCCAAAAAAGTCGACCCTGGATATCCGCCTGGTGACGTCATAAAAGTGCCATGCTGTCGCCGCTCGCGATCCTGGCGGTGTCTCAGCAGCTGTGGTGTATATGGCAGACGCCTGTTCTGCTGCAGGTCTCTCTCCACTGCGGCAGTTCACGGAAGCTACAGCAGCAGGAACAACATCTTGTAAACTACTTCTGTGACGTCATTGGTTGCCACTTCGGGACCACTTTTGATGTATGGGCAGCATAGGACACTAAACAACACCAGTCGAAGACGCGCTCCAGGCACCGTAGCGGTATCAGCCAAAACACTCCAATCCGTAGCACTCTAATTTGGCGCTCGTTCTCGGATTGTTTTTGGCGTTCGTGTGGCGCGTTGACAGTGGCGGATCCAAGGGCGGGGGGGGGGCGTGACGGGGGCGGCCGCCCCCCCCCAAACAAAGTCGACCCCCTCCCTCCCCCTTCTCGGAGGGCAATTTGACATGGGTGGACCCCCTTGCACAAGAAAAAATGGGAGAATAGTATCCTTAAAAATTTTCCGCCCCCCCCCCCCCCCCCCAAAACGGAGTTCTGGATCCGCCCCTGCGCGTTGACCGTCTGTCGCTTAAGATTTAGGCCTTCAAATATGTCGAAACTGAGATGAACGGGAGAGGGCATATTCTGCGAGCAGCTGCTCTATTTATATCTGAGCTGGAGCGACTTTGAAGCCTTGCAAGACTAGTTTTAGAGCTAACAGGTGCCGTGCTACGGGCGAAATCAACTCGGAGCCTCGGAGTAGCGATTCGTTCCTATGCCAACGGTTACCGCGTCTCTTTAGGCTTACGAACGGCCAAAATCAGAAGATGATCTTTAAAATGGGGCGAGCCCACCGCTCATTCTTTGTGACTTGAGCGAGATAAAGCGAAGAGAAAGCCGGCTGTACCATTCACTGGCAGTGAACGTGGCTAATACTGCTGCGACCATGACGAATTTGCTCCGAAGCGAGCAGAAAGGGCGCCGCCATGTTTGCCGACGCAATTCGGCCGACGAGGAACCGCCAACCCAAAGACAAAACTCAGTTTGGGTTCGGCGCGAACAATATGGTGAAAGGAGGAAAGTCTCATCCGGGTCCGGCCAAAGCGTCGTTGGAAGTATAATGTTTCTCCCTCTCCCACTCTCTCTCTTTATATGCGTTTGTTCGGCTTGAAACCGAACAAACCCATATATAAACTCTGAGTACAAAAAGGTCTCACCTCCTTTCGTACATCGCATTAGCTATATTTCGATACTTTGTTAATTTCTAGATTGAAAATCTATTGCAGAATTTTATCTCGAACTTTGGTGATTGAGAAACAAACATTACAGCAGGAAAGAAAACAATATCGTATTTCTTGACGACAAGTGTTTTTTTTTTCCACTTAAATAAGTGATACAGATGCCCACAGTGTAATTTCTTGGTTTGTCAAATATTAGGCTTAAGCGAACGCTGGATTGTAGATAAATTCCTTATTTCTCTTAAATCTTCTGATCGAAGTAACGTCATGATCCAAAACCTTTAGCGATCCATCACCACCGCTGACGTCACATTCTCACGGAGCTTCGGCTCCCTTGTCCAAACCAAAATAATATGTAGCCCTGGAGATCAGTGATTTTGCTCTGCGGCACTGGTTTAAATTAGGGATGGCTCGATAACATTGAGCAAACTCCCCGGCCCCATCGACCAGAAAGTGATGCCGCACCATAGAGTAATATAGTAAACGTAAAGAGAGAGGACACAGGAGCCGATTCGCGGCCCAGATAGTGCGTTTAATGCCCTCCGATACGTGGCGCTTTTCTGTGATTTGGTAGCGAATTAGCGAAGTGTCTAGCGTTACGTCCGACGTAACCCAAGTTACGTCCAAATCTCCGCCTTCCCCAGGTTCACGGGAGAGAGGGCGGGGGGGGGGGGGGTGGAGGGTTAGGTATACGCGTTTCCAGTGCTCCGTCCGGACGTAACGCTAGCCACAGCGTAAAATTAGTTAGAACTCTATCTCTGAGAAGTAATTATTTTTTAAATTGTTATGCTTTACAGTTATGTAAAGTGCTTATAACGACTAAATAGTTTTAATGTAATACGTCACAAAAACCACGCAATGAATGGCGCCTGCCATGGCCTGCCGTGGGCCTGCCCGCCTGCTTGCCTGCGCGCCGTCGCCTCAGCATCATTCTGCATGGCCTCTGCTCGTCCGTGCAGTCTTTCGTCCGTGCCGTGCGTGCCGTCCGTCTGTGCTTTCTGCTGCAGCGTGTTCGGTCGGCTTTACATCAAACAAGGTGACGCATGACCGCCCGCGTGCTCGCATGCTCGGTGTGAGGTTGTGGAGCCGAGCGGCTTGAGCTTCTCGCTCTGTTGTTTCCGTCGGGCTGTCGGGCTGCAATCGTTTGTGCACCTCGGTTATCGATGAGATTGTTTTGTAAAATAACTTGACTTATGACCTTGCGCACGACATTGTCTATGGATTCACAGATGACGTTGTTGAACGGTGTTGCAGATAGAGCCTTGGTTGTTGTGCTCTCTGGAATTTCCAGGAGGTGGGTTCGGCCCCTTGCATACACTGTTGTGCACACTTCAACAGCGTCTTCTTTTATACGCAGTCTCCTCATTCCTCTCATTGTGGGAGCTTAAGACTGTTTGTTGTCTTACAGTAAAGGCTGTGGTCTGTGATCAGGGGGCTTCAAACGTAAGCTTGGCCAACCAACTTGGTGTGTCTGTTGATAAGCCATTTTTGAAGTTGACAACGAACATGTTTACTTTACCTTTGATGTTCCGCACCTCATCAAAACAACCAGAAACAATCTCCAAGCACACAAATTTTGCATTGAAAATGAGGTCATTGAGTAGTCCCAGATTGTTGAACTTTATCGTTCTATCCATGAGATGAGGTTGCGATTGGCTCCGAAACTTACTGAGAGACACATTTTCCAAAACCTTTTGAGTAACATGAAAGTAAAACGTGCCGCACAGTTACTGAGTGCCTCAGTCTGTCTCGCAGTCCTATTCCTTGTTTATGCCAAGAAGCTTCCTGAGGCAGCCATGGCTACAGCTTATTTCTGCGATAGGATGGACATACTTTTTGATTGTCTAAATAGCTCACAATTCAAGAAGACAGGGCAGAAGTTGCGTCATGCCATTCTGAAAGAAGAATCTGAGGTACTCGATTTCCTTCACCAGCAACTAGGATGGATTTCAGCATGGAAGTTCCAAAGTAGGAGGCAGCCACAAACTATCATAGAGTGGTAAGTTTCTATAAAGAGTGTCGTCATGCTCTGGGAGATGATTTCAAGCAGCCATGGGTTTAAGTTCTTACTTACACGACGCCTGCAGCAAGACCCACTCGAGAACATATTTGAAGCTATATGACAAATGCTGGGCTGCAATACAAACCTAAATGTGTATCAGTTCACCTCAGGACTAAAACACATACGGATAAAGAAACTGTTCAAACTGTCGAACAATGGAAACGTAGAGGATGACAAGGCTGACCTCCTCAAGGAGTTGCCAATATTTTTGCACCATGAAAGTTCAATTGCAGACAATGTGGAATGTCTTCCAATTGATGACTTCCCGCCACTAGAGGATATTTCTGAGCTGACATCAAACATCAGGTCTAACATAATTGATGACTCGTCCACTTATTACCTTGGAGCTCTTTGATTAAGAATTTCCTTGAAGAGACAATCCACAGTTGTGGCTGTTCTCAGCTGCTGAGGGATGAGTCTGACAACTTGATCAGGCCTCACCAGTACTTTCTTGTGCTGAAAGCTTACCATGTGCCTGGAAAACTCTTCGGGAACCTAGTAGTACTATCACAGGTTGCATTTAATTTCATTAAGCAACTAGAAAATCACTTTCTTGCCGTAATAGAGAGTGTGGCGCATGTTCGAGGGTGTGTGCTGCCTTGTATCACACACTTTCAGGACTGCGTAGTTTAACTTTGCTCAGAGTGCCACAAATGGTTTTTAAAAATGTTTTGCAGAATACGCTTGTGTTGGCATGTTCGATTTCTTTACCGGAACTTGGACAAAGTCTGGTTGCGCTCTCCAGTTGCTGGTAAGCAACTACACAAGTTTAAGTGTTAATAGTGTATTAACGGAGGTGGTTGCCAAATCAAAAACAGAAAGTGCTTACTAATTGAGCGGTGCACGTTGCACTCCAAACATTTTTTTCAGTTATTTCCAACAAATATGTATCACGGCCCCCTTGCAAAAGTATTTATCCACTTTCGACAGAATGTCTATAAAAATAATGCATAGAGGCTATAGATCCGAAAAAATGCATCCAATTTTGTATCCACTGCCTACATTTTTTTAGCCGCTTTTTTTACGCCATACTTCCTTTCTGATTAATTGTGTTTCGGGGAATGTTTAGGGACGTTGAATCTTGTCAGATTCTGAATAGAGTTATCATTGTTTGGTAATGCTCTCCCACAGTGTGTTTCAGCGCTATGCCAATTCGTTTGTTTTATATTAGCCGGGAATTGGGAATTTGTACTCTCCGCTGTATGCTTTGCTCTCTTATTATACTCTTATAGCTGGTGAGGATAGCGATGTCTTATTTATTTCTGCTCTTACTTCCTGTGCCCTAATCGTATTGAAAGCGAAGGGATCACTCAGCATGCTCCCTTTTGAAAGTTTTTTGTTAACTTGGTTCCACTAAAAATCTATTACGAAGTGTACAATATGCCGAACTCCTTCATATTCATTCATTTTTGTGACTATCATTTTTTATGAAACATACGGAGCGCCTGAAGTATATCATGTATATACGAATGTGGTCCAATAAAATGTTTTCGAATCACTTTCTGTTGTTGAGCCCAAAATGCTCCACCAGTCAGGAGTCAATGTGGAGATTGTATAACTTCAATGTTCAACAGTAGAAAAAGAAAACAAACAAGATATATACACCTCTGTTTTGTGAGGTAGAAATTTTGTTCGGACACGTTTTGCACGGATTCTATCGTAGAAATTAGAATAAAACTGCGTCAACATTAAAAAAAGGAAAAAAAAAAGAAGCGGCTCCGGGAGTCGAGTAGTTTCCGAGAGACTAGCGAGGAGGAGGCGAGGAGGAAAGAGAGGGAAAAAAGAGAAGGAGAAGGGCATCGCAGAACCGGAGCAGAAATGCCCAAACTAAAATCGAAACTAACTTGACCGGAACCGGAACCAGATTATGATTAATGCTGCCTACTAGGCGCGCTAGCTGTCAATGGTCTATCTGGGCCGCTGGGGCCTATGACAGTCTCCGCTCTTTACCTTGTGTATATTACTCTATGGCCGCACCGCGTCAGCCACTTCTACTAGACCACCGATACGAAACGGTGAAGCTTGACGTGCTAGCGCCTGTGCAGAGCTTCGAGCCCGTGGAAAGCGGTAAGCTTCATGTGAGAGCACAGGTGCAAAGCGGTGAAGCTTGACACGAGCGAGCGGCGCTTAGCAAGTACTACGGCTTGGAGAGCGCGGAGTTGGCCGTTCTAGAAATTCAAACGATGCCGTAACCACTCCGATGGACGAGCGGTGTTAGCTAGGGTGACTACTCACCATGTGAAATATATGTGTGTAAGATTTTCCATTCGCAACTTTCAGCGATGGTGGTACCGCGGTGTGAAAATCGCTCTCCCTAGCTCCGGGATCAGAGGTGTCCCAACCCCGGCCCGCGGAGGCAATACGGCCGGCTTGCGGTCATTCTGTGGCGCACGGACCACAACCTCCTGAAACCAATGCAAATGTAAATGCGGAATAAAACAAACAAACAAAAGAAACTGCATTGCAACGCGGATTAAAGGCACAAACAAAGATATCAGAAAAAAACTGCTCAAAACACGGTTTACTTTGCCATATCAGTTGTTGTACAGTACATCGTGATCACCAGCATTACTGTCTTATGTGTGTGTCACTACGTTAGAATTCCTTCGCATCCTCATGTATATCAAGCTTAGTATCCGGTGTCCTATCTATTGCATATTTTCATCATCAAATCTACCCTTTTTATTAGTTTTCTCCCCCGTGTAAATACGGCTAAAATCCTATACGCTGTGATTTCTGCAATAAATTTAAAATGTTTTCATTTCCAACCTATGCATTTAAAATGATGCATATATATATATATATATGTATGTATATATATATATATATATATATATATATATATATATATATATATATAAATGTATGCAGTCAAACCAGTTTATAACGAACATCAGCTAATGCTACGATCAGTTCGATATAGCAAGTAGTTCGATATAGCAAAAGCATTTACAATGAACTTCCAAGATGAGTTTGTTGTAAGGCGAGAGCTTCTTTGTTTCTCATCTCTTCACTTCCGCCTTGTAACAACGCGCTAATTTTATTTAGATGCGTGCAGGGTGTGTACTTTTACCTTATCTACACTTTTGAATCGCTTCTCTTCGTGAGCGAACTCTTTGGGATGAACTCTTTTTTTCTGTGCGTGCGTGCGTGCGTGCGTGCGTGCGTGCGTGCGTGAGTGCGTGCGTGCGTGAGTGCGTGCGTGCGCGTGCTTGCGTGCATAGTGTATTTTTAGATTTCTCCCCTTCTGAATAGCTTCTGTTCGCTCAATTTTGTTCGCAACTTGAGCCTCTGGAATTTTCTTTCTTTCCTACTTCTTTTTTGGGGGAAGGGACAGGCTAGAAGACGATTGTTTGCGCGTTCTTGGAAGCCTTCCCGGGGGGGGGGGGGGGGGCAGTTCGATATAGCCAATGTGTTGTTCGTTATGAAACATACTTTTTACATGCATTTTTATTTACATGTTCCGTGAGTTCGATATCGAAATATAATTCGCTGTACGTGGGTTCGTTCTAAACGGGTTTCACTGTATTCAGCCACCTCATTATTTCTTTACAAATTTGTGCTCACGTTTAAAATTTTGTATTTGAGCGCTTATTTAAGCTTCATTTATTTAGTATTTCCTCGTTTATATTGTCTGATCTATTTTCCGAACTCGAGACTGTGATAGGTCCCGAAATCCGGCCCCTTAGCCTAAACGTTTGGAGACGCCAAGTCTCGGACGATTGGTTCCAGAACGAAGGTACTCACGTACACCTTCCTGACGTGAAAATATATCGCTCGCATTTCGCAAAAAGAAAAAAGAATTTTTCGTCGCAGAGTTAATCTTGTACTGCTAGTTGTTCAACGACCGTCGTCCAGATAACAGCTAGCGCTATCCGACAGCGAGTTCCTTTCTCCTCGTTCATGGTCAGGGTCGTGGACTTGGAATATCTCGCAATATTCACAGCGAGCTCTCTTTATACAGCAACTCACTGTCCGCAAACAAGCCCGCTTTGCCCACTCCGGGCGTGGCTATTGCGCGTGCGCGGAAACCGAATTTCCGGAGGAGTGACGCGTCTGCGCATGCACACTGACGACAGCAGCGCCACCACCGTGGCCTGACGTCAGAGAGTTTAGTGGTTCTATATACTCGTTCAGTTCCTATACCGCAATCGACACTATACGATCCGATGAAGAGACAGTCAAGCAGCACCCAAAATTCACCGTCATGGCGCTCGTCGTCTTAGGGCGTCTGATATCACCGTCCATACCCATATTGCGTACAAAATTTGCGCCGCGATCCCGCGATTTTTTTATTTTATTTCGAAAGCATTAACTGTTTTATGGAGCGGAGCCGCCGTTGTCCGTAACCGCGAGAAATGGCGGAGAAATTCCACTCCGCAGAGCGGATCTTAAAGGGACACTGACAGGGTGCTTATGCTCGCCGAGGTTTTTAGTTGTACATGACATATGAGAGCCCAACTACCCAGAACACAATTTGCGGACTCGAAATTCGGTTTCTTTCCGCCCGAAAACCGCCGATCAAGAACTGGCCGGTTCGAGTCTCGCTCACTCTCTTTTCCGTGGTCACGGGCCGTTTTCTAAGGTTTCGACGCGACCACCAAATTTAATCAAAGTCGTTGGTCACTGAAGGCACACACTCAATATTAAAAATAGAAAAAATATGAAACCCATTTTTTGTGGCTTCTAAAAAGCTGCAAATACGTTGATTGAAAGAAAAAAGTTCCACAGAGAACCGGAAGCATTCTGTGCGTGCGTCGTTTCGCGTATCGTGGGACTCGCGGGGACGGCGATGGCAGCGGACGACGGGCGTGGGACCTCTACTTCAGAACTGTCGCTCGCGGTACCGGCGAATTCATGTCTGCCTTTGAAAGAGAAATTTGGGACTGATCAAAAGAATTGGTATTCATCCCGTACGACACGCCCGACCACCAAGCCGACTTGCACGAAGACGTCGCCGAGCCGTCGCTCCCTTCTCGTGGCTGAAGACATCGCTCGCGCAAACGTCAAGCACGAAGTGTGTACTTCGAGTTGAATATGCACGCGTACGATTTCTTTACTAGGTGCGAATGTCGCCAATGCGTGGTGCTTCCCGACTTCGACCCGGGAGTGCTTTTGCTGGAGGAAAATCGGCAGCAAACTCTCCAACTTACAGTTTACCAACTGCATTATTACTGAGGCAGAGTCCCCAAGTAGCTCAGTGGAAAGACGTCCGCTTCACACGCGGCAGGACCGGGTTCGATCCCCAGTGAGAGCGTACTTCTTTTTTTTTTTCAAACATTTTGCGATGTTTACATTTCTTTTTTACAATTATCACTGAAGAAACAAACAAAAAACAAACAAATGTTGTGGACGAAACGTCGCTGAACTAAATGGTATGGGATTTCCTTTTTGACACCTGCGAACTCAATGTAATCACTTTCCACAAAATACAAGGAGCATATAAATCAGGTAGCGTCCGCTTTCCGAGGTGCCCGTAAATGTTCTACAGGAATTGCAGCCAGCCATTGGTCCCGATCCCGTTGATCTTTCGGAAACTCTGTCGCACAATGCCACTTTTTTTCGGACGCAGGACATGTGAGCCAGCTCTTCACGCAACATCTTGGGTGTATTCTTTTCGGAGCCGATCATGGAAATTCACCACGGGCACTCACTACTCATCTCCAACTCCTCAATGTACAAAACAACTCATCTTGAAGTACAGAACAGCGAGCGGAACAAACATAACTGCAAAAGAATCGCACGGCAAACAGTTCCCGCTACGCCGCCACGCATGTGACCTGCTACGCATAAGGGGAAAACAAAAAGCGCGCGGTCGGGTGTAGCTACGTGACTTCCGCCACTCACTCTTTCCTCTCCACTTCTCCGACCTCCGTGCGCAGGTTTGTTTCGGTTTCGAGCAGTTGCGTCTTTTGGCTTTATTAAAAAAATACGCTACTCTGTTGCAAAATATTAATTGAGTAGTCCTCCGACACCATAATAAAACGCCTGGAAAAAATAAAAACAATTTTTGGGGAGTGTCAGTGTCCCTTTAAAATGGCGGCGATGCGGCCCGCGCGCCCGATAGTTCCAGGGAACCCCACCCCTGGCGCTGCTTCCGCGCGCCGCCGCAGCAGCGCACACCTGCCGCTCCCCCACAGAGGCCGTCCGGCCGGCATCTGCAGAGGATAGCTGGGCGCGCAGCTTGCAGGGAATACGCTACGTATACGAATGCTTTTGCATTCGTACACGTAAGGGGTCTTAAGTGTCTTTCCTTTGCGTGATCGGGTTCCGCCGGTGGACAGCAAACGCACAGAGAGGACAAACGCCATGACTGTGCACTTTTGGCGCAGCTGGATTTCCTCCATCGGATCGAGGCGTTGACTGCGGTCTGAAATAACGTGAAACGGAGAGTGGGATCCGTACGAATATTTGCAGTGAACATCGAGAATAACCACGGTAATTATAGTCAATCGCATCTTTACCGCAATTACACAATATGCTTTCTTATTTACCTCATTGCTTTTTGTATACTTTGAGATCTTTTGTATTTCGAGCGAACTACACAAAAAAGGCCGTTTTTACGATTTGCAACGGAGGTAAAAGTGACTAATCCTGAAGCGCATGCGACATGACTATGAGTTCTTTTTGCGCAGTGCATAGTCACAACAGTTACTGCAACTAATCATATTGCATAGGTGGCGCTAAACGCAGCTTTTAATGTACAAAAAAAGCAAAGCTACAAACATGTGAATATTAGATATTGACCGCAGGGAGAATACCTGTCGGTATGAATGTGTAATGCGGTTGCTGGTGAGGGAGGATAAACCCCTCACCTCGCCAGCGTTGCGTCCGCTTCACCCTCTCAAACCTTCCTTTGCCTCACCCTACCTTTAACCAGCAACATACTAGAGTAGCCTCTCTTGCTCTGGGGAATCGGTGGCCGACTGCGTTAGCGCACAGCAGCTCGGAGCACGTGGAGCGAAGGCTCGCGCAGCAAAATACCCAGGAGTGCTGGGTCATAGCCTCTTCAATACTCACAAAGCCTGGCAATTCGACGACGGAGACATGTAGTGCCCGGTCGCTGATTTGGAGCGCGAGGATCTGGTAGCACAGAGCATCAAAGAGACAATTCTCGGGGAACCTGGACTTCAGCGCACAGCTTCTGTAGTGGCGAGGACCCGAAACACACTTCTTGTATGTTTCGGGTCCGCTGAGAGACGCCGCAGCGGGGCGCTAGTCACGTGTCTCTCCTCTCATTCGTTGTCTGCTGCTCCACCTTTTCCATTCGGCGGCCGCTTCTCACGGCGATCTGCTAGGCTTTGTCAATATATAGACCTTTTCTGTGTACTTTCGTTCCCAGCTACCTAATAGGCGTATCCGGTATGGGCGACGAAAAAATAATCCAACGTTTCAACCTGCAAATAGTGAAAAAATAAAGGGAGGCAAAACGAGAAAGTGTGACGGTTACGCTTATATCCTAAATGCCTTCTATTGGCGTGGCAAAGGCAAAACAATGTTTTCGCCCATACTGGAAGTGACGTCAATTCAAGATGGCGGCGCACTCGCAGAAAAAGTCTATAGGAGGCTATGGCTGAAGTGAAGCTGGTCCAATCCCCCCTGCGCGCTTCGGTCGTACATCAACACGTTCAAAGCTCCAGGCCAGTAGTCGGACTGCGATGGCCAAATATTTCATCCGCAGCGTAAACGAGCGCCGCTGCACCATAAAAGGCAGACCGACCTTACGCTTTCTAAGAATGAGTGTCTAATTTTGTTTTTGTTTGTTCACTTTGGCCTCTAGTGTTTGAGTGAGGAGTGGATGTTCTTGGCTTGTTGTGAGGTAGCCACAGAGGGGATGATTGCAATCCGGATCGCACCTCGACCAACCGACGACGCCCCCTCCTCAAAATAAAATTTAAAGCTAAACGAAGACTTTTAGTTAATTATGCCTAACTAACGCGCGTAGTCTTTTCTTCTGTTTTCCATAGTGAGCAACCTAACCCCAAGAGCAAAAAAAGAAAAAGAAGACCACCTTAATCCGAGTTACTTTTATTTTTTTCATAAGTGGACCCCCTAAAATATTTTGTGTGCAAAAACATTTATGCCTGTGCAAACGAGGCTCCCTTCTCTCCTGCTTTTCACCTCCTCGCTTCTTTTTATTTGTGACGCAATAGATAATAAACTTTCGATGCTTTGTATGAGACATTTCTATAATGTTTAATTCCGGCATTCGTAAAACATGCTTTTTCACGTAACTGCGAACGCTCTACGGCCCTTCTTTTTGAAATACCGAAAACCAGAGTTGGGAGTGATGTCGCCTTCTGGCTTTTTATCCTCCCTCGGAAAACATGGCGGCGCTCGATGCATGTAGCCCTGAGGATGATCAGCGAGTCGCGGAATCGGACGAAGTTTTCTCTTTTAGGTGCCCGACGACGTCTCAGACTGCGAAGAGGAAACCGCCAAATGGTCAAAACAACTGGGTTTGGTGTCTGTGTACCGTGGTCTTGGTTGTGACTCCGACGGGGCAACCTTTCACGCAGAACCGGCGCGACGTGACCAATCACGTCGTTCGCGAAAGTCCACTGCGCGTTCTCTTCCACCTCGTACCATTTCAAAGAATTTGAGAACGCTGAAAGGGTCATAAAAGAACTTCGAACTAGGAAGTGAAGCGTCGTCTGCTCACAGCGATAGGCGGCACGCACGGAGTTCTTGATCGCGGGACGCGGGCGGAACACGACACGGAGGCGTGAGAGAACCCGAGTTGCAGGAGGACTCAATCTTTGACGTCACTGCACTGGCGGGGATCGCGCAGGAACTTCAAAGTCGTCTTTTGGAAATCGTTTCTTTAGTTCACAAATACTGAGTTCCCAAGCTTCGAATGTTGAAGGTAATGTAAAGGCATCGTTTTCAATCATTTAGGATAATAAAAAAAAGAAAAGATTTTGACCTGTCATTGACCGTTTTAGTCATGGATGAACCTCAACTAGATATGTTCAACGAAAATGGAATGAAATTGACCAGTGAGCTCTCGCTCATCGGGTTATTCTAAACGTAAACATTATGTTTGCATTTATATAACCTGTAATTAATGAATCCATATTTTATCGCCTATTTATATATACCTCGCTCGCTATTTTCAAGATGCCTAACCCGTACAACCATGTGCAACGGGGCGATACATTTGGTTCCGAACAGCAAAGTCATCATATGCAGCAAAGAGATAACGAAAGAAACAATGTGATTTGAAGTCCCAAGCGAATGACAATACCGAAAAACCTGAACTTTCCTTCGCTCGTATTCAGTAAAGTTATCTTCCAGTTAACCATGAGCATGACTTTTCGCCTTCTCGGTCTCACAAAGAGAATTGTATTTCTGGGTCAGAAACTTAAATATTTATTGATTCGCCACTATTTGTAGGAAATGATTGGAGGTGCAGCTTGTCCGGAACCAACCAGGCGTGCATTTATCACCTTTTCCGGTTTCATAGATATATAAAAAACACACACACACACAACATTTTCATTTACAGCTTTCTTGAAAAAAGTCATGTGGGCAACGTTACTAGAACTCTCAGTTGGGAAATTCACCGTTGAAACCTGGGCGGCTGGCGTCCACCGAGACCGAGCTAAATGCGACAACAGCGCCAGTCTGTATCATTTGTCTTAACTGTAGTCGCCTTGAGCTTTTAGAAAGCATGTTTTTGCGTAAAAACCAACGAAAAAAACTGTTTTTGTGGTAACGTTTATTGGAGATTAATACAAAAAGGGGTGCGCGTGTTGTTTTCTAAAATCTTTAGGTTGCAAGTTTTGCAGTATAATTAATATTGTTCTTATACAACCCTGCCTCAGCGGTGATTTCAGGTAGCGCGTCCCGAGCTAGGCGCATATTAACCTAGTAGTAATCCGCGGCACGTCCGCTTGGAAGACGGGGGCGGTACCTCGAAGCCCTTTCCACAGTATCTGTTCTGGCCCAAAAATACCCGATTACAATGAAAATGGAAGTCACGTGCAGTTCCTCGAGTGGCCGCTGCGGGAGAAATGGCGGCGTTGTGATCGCCATTAGCTCGGTTCTCGTGGACGGATCGGTGCCACTTTTTCAGAGCAGTCTCTATGGCAGTCTCCCTACTGAGTGGTTCTAGTAACGTTGAATGTGGGCAAACGATCACCATTTTTCCCCCCGAGATGCTGGCCAACCAAGGTCAAAGATGAGGATTTTCGGGCTTGTACCTATGAAGAGCGCAAGTTCGTTTGTTTCTTTCACAGGGGTTGCGATGATATCAGAACTCCAAGCGCTTATTGACTGAGAAAAAAAATAGTGGGTAGACCTTTAGGCATCTAGCGTTGCGGTATACCCACTATCCTTTCAATCAGAGCCAATCAGAGCTTGGCGTCATTCCGACGTCACCGCAACTCTTGCGCAAGAAGCAGCCGACTTGCTCTCCGCGTAGCTCAGATTTCCCCGACTGATTGAACGGCCGGAATCTCGGCCATTCCAAGAATCTCAGAGGCCATGGCAATGCGGCCAGGGGGCATAGCAGAGGGGGCTGGTCGTCACGGCAAGCTAGACAATAAACTGAAACCTGTTATTTTTTATTATTAGTAAAATAATGGTTTTAATTAGAAACTTGCTGAGCATCACCGTAGAGCAATATACCACTCGCGCAACTGTACGCAAGGCTGGGGGTTCGAAGACGCTCCCGCGCAGCTTTCACATCTCTGCCTTTTTGTACTGCCGACCTTGGGTACGGTAAACTGTAATGGTCGCTTTAGCGCACTCCCGTGCTTTCTACGCGCCCCTTATCTTTCTAAAATATACTGCGCTGCGTTTTTGTGGCGCTCAGCGAGTTTCTAATTGGAGCCACGTTTATTCTCAGCATTCAAAAACAAATTCAAAATCGGTCATTGTTGCATTTATCGTGATGACTTGCCTACTCTATCATGCACCCCGTCTATATCCACAAACTGAACTATGACGTTACGGCACTGCGGCTGCGCTGGTTTAGGCACTTCATGCGCATGCGCTTCATGAGAATCTGGTTTCTGCGCAAGCGCAATGCTCACACCTGGTACAACTCACCTGCAAAGGTACCGCATTAGAGTAGTTTTGACTGCTTCATTAAAAAATCTGTAAGACAAATAAAAAAAAACTTCCATACTGATTTTTGTTAAGATAATGAAACAAGTCCTAAAGCATTCAATTACGTTCTCTTTATTGAAAACTGGATTGAGTCAAACGCACCTCGTCTGACCAACGCCGGTGAAAGTAATGCCTATAACGCGAGTGAGCCCTTCACTCAACGGCATCCAAGACTGCGGGCTCCGGATCCGCCGTCTCGTTCCCCCTAAACTTGCAGGAGTGCAGAAGGTGACTTACAAGATTCTTGTAGCCAACCGTATCTCCGCATTTAATGCACGGTAGCGGATAGAACTGGCAACAGCCAACGTGGTAGTTCATATTCTCAAGTTGGAATTCCTTCTGCAACCGTAAGCAGAGTTGGGACAGCGCACACGACTCCTTGATAGGCTGCCTTCGGGCAAACAACAGGAGGTTTTAAATTTGAAGTCAATGTCGTCGAGAGGACATTTTAGAGGCGTCTCTTCCATGATGGTGTAATAGCAGTCGGGACAGAAAAAATGTCCACACTTCGCCACGAACGAAGATTTGGTAATCGTGTTGCACAGTTCACACGACATTATTTCATCTACCGGCGTCAGGAACTCCAGCTGTTTCTTGTCCAGAAACGGGTGGAAGCCTTTGATCATTCTCACTTTGCGCTCCATCGGCTCCGGTGACGTCAATGGGCAGACAACGGAACTCGTTCGGTCTTTCCACTCCTCCTGCGAATAATAAGGCATATTATGAGCGCTTCAGAAAATCGTAGATGAACCGCTACGAATAGTAAAACCATAGCCGCATTTCCTTTGCGTGTTTGCAATAATTGGGAAAGAGAATAGTATAAAAATATTTCAATGAACAGCTCTACACCTTGTCAAAAGTTTCTCACAGCCCCAGATGTAGTCGCAAATACTGGATGCAGATCCAAGGACAGACCAAACCAAGCAGAAACGAATTTCTCGACGACAAAGAAAAGAAGTTCCAAAGGTTTATTTATCTATGCTCATATCGCTGTCAGACGACGCCCTTTTCAATAAATATCCTTTCCACTAAAGGATATTTTGCTGGAATAGGAGCTGCTCGTCACACCCGGTATAAATGCTGCTATTCGAGAGCGCGAGCTCTGTAGCGGTGCGCCGTTTCCGGGTTTGCGGCGTGGGCGTAACAGCGCTAAATTTAGCTGGAAAATTGACGTCACGTGACGTCAACACCAATTCAATTCCACGCTAGATTAAGCGGGGGAAATGACGTCACGTGACTTGGGGTCACGTCACCTATGAACAAATACAGTTTCTCAGTTAGATTTAGTGGGAAAATTGACGTCACATGCGGAGGAGGAGGATGGGAAGGTACGGAGGACGAGGAGGGGAGAGGAGGAAGATGGAAGGAGGAGAGAGGTTGAGGATTTCTGGCTAAGGTGCCGGATCGGAGATGCGTCGTTGTGTCGAGGGCCAGAAAAAAAAAGCAAGTATAAATGAAAAAACCTAAATACATAATCCCAGATAAGCATACAAACGCAAAATTAAAAGTTGAGTAAAAATAATCAAATAATCTATCCTGGATGACAATCAATAATTAGCTATTTAAGTCACTGTACAATAATTGGGACCAAGAAAACTCACCAGACCTAGATCAATGCACGTGGGAACTTTGGTATGTTCACACAGTGGAGAAGACTACAGCGAGTAATACAACTAATGCTGACAATATGCAGTAGATGTGAAACAGGACGCCAAATGCAACATGGATGGGAACGCAAGGGAATTTCGACGCACGTTGTTACCCAGATATGAAAAAGAAAGGGACTAAGCATATTGATAAAAATGCCCCATGAAAAATATAATGAGAGGACATGAATTACGATGGCAGTTTCCTGTATTTTTTGTCTTTTCTGACATCTTCGCTTTCGCGGTTCGTGCGCGTTGCGGCGCCGTTTTTCTACGAGCGCTTCTTTTTGCACCGGCAACAGGAGGCTTGCTGGGAGCGGACCGCGGGCCGGGTTGGACTAGAAGGACTAGGGCAAGCCACGGGCCGGTCGGAAAACCTCCGAAAGCCGGGGTTTGGGAGACCTCCCGATCTAGTACATGCATAATTATATATTTTTGATATTTAAAGGAACCATGAAATTACCCTTTTCCTTCTGCCAAATAACTTTAGACCGAATCTTCAATTTTCGCTGAACGCCGAACAGGCATTCGTTTTCGTTTCGGTTCATTAACTTTTTCACAAAAAATTATTCAAATACGGAGTTTTTCTTTCTCTCCGACTGACCGCGAAACAAGCCGAGGCGCAATTTTGACGGTCGTGATATGGCACCGGGCAGTATGAGAGTGGGAGCGTTAGCGGCGAGCTGGCGGTGTGCCGGTAGGTTTACTTTTTACCACAGGGTTTTACTGCGCAGAGGGCGCCGATGCCACCGACGTAAATTCTGAATCGGTGGCTCTCATCACCGCGGTAGCCATGGACCATGGACACATCGCAGCTGAGCGAAATTCAATTAGATTTGTTGCGCTACAGCGACAGCACGCGGGACGGGTCCCATACGCCGGCCCAAAGCGCAGCAGGTCGTCTGCACGACAGAGGCTTCTACGCCGCCGTCAGCCGTTTCCGCGGTATCTCTAAAATGAAGGGAACGCTGTCACTCACTGGCGTAGCAGAAAATGCAGAGTTTTCTAGGTGCTCAAGCTTTACTACTTTTATTTTGTTCGAACAGGCTCGCAGGGCAAAGTGAATGAAAAAACGAAAAGAAAAGATTCAGTACGCCCTCTTGGACGATCACGACTTTAAAACACCACTTTACTGATAGTACAAACCTCGCCACACGCCTTTTCTACGATTGTAAAAGACGATGTAATCTTAGCAGAGATATAGCAACGTGAAAATATGATTTCGTGATCACATAGATGTTGCGATCGTTCAAGGAATGCTAACACTAATCACAGTTCTCGGGTGATGAAAACGCGTCAATATTTGCATCCTTCATACACGCTTTAAATACAGTACGCACAAGCAATACCGCACACGCATGGAATGCGGGAAATAATAAATCCGGGCAATGTTCAAGGACACAAATGCCAGAAAGCACTACTGTAGTCGAAGTAAACAAAGACGACGGCACGAGCGTTTCTGCTGTCTTAAGGGTGCCGCCCGCCGCAACATCAACGCACGAGTAGATGAATCTTCCCTTCTAGGACGTGCTGGGTTATCACGACACACGACGAAAATTTAGTCAAGGATAGCGCTCTACGCGGAACGATGAGCTTCCACCACGCCGAACACGTCAACGATAACCACCGACGCCATGTTTTTCAGCAGAAAGCAAGAACCGCGATACAGCGCAGTCTTATCATTCTCTTGCTTCGTTTACCACACGATAGATGGCGCAAAGCTCCGAGATCGCTCCAATAACGTTCTGCAGGAACACTCTGGGAAGTCGCCTACTCATCGAGGCCCGCGGCGTTGCCCTGCGCACCAGACAGTACCTTCGAAAGTTTGACAGTAGCGAGACGAACGTGACATGCAGCGCCTGTGGAGAAGACGAAGAGACCACCGAGCATTTGCTGCTCACATGCCAGAGGCTCCTGCCCACGCCCATCGGGGACTCCCGCATCGAGCCAGTGGCGGATCCAAGGGGGAGGGGGGGAAGGTGACGGGGCGGCCGCCCCAAAACGAAGTCGACACCCTCTCTCCCCCTTCTCGGAGGGCTATTTGACATGCGTGGACCCCCCGGTGCACAAGAAAAAATGGGAGAATAGTATCCTTACAAAATTTTCCGCACCCCTCCCCCCCCAAAAAACAACAACAAACAAACAAAAAAAACAACAACAACAGAGTTCTGGATCCGCCCCTGCATGGAGCAGGCCCTCGGCTTCGCGAATGAACATGACCACGTGGCCTGTTCTAGGCAAAGACTGGAGGCGTGGTGGAAAGTGCGACGGTGATTTGCGCCCCGAGAAGTCAGCGCGTACCGATTGAACCACCGTGATCGTGTAGCTGTTAATGCCCGTTCACACATATGCAACCGAGTAAGACCAGAGACCAGACCGGTTTTTAAGCCTCTCGCAACGTCTTAGGACAGCAGCGGGGCTGGTCCTAAGACTTCGCAAGAGGCTTAAAAACCGGTCTGGTCTCTCTCGGTCTTACTCGGTTGTATATGTGTGAACGGCGCTTTACCCTCCGCCCACCAGGGGCTCACCGACGACAGATATCTGATCCTGACGACCTCCCCCCCCCCCCTTTCCCTTTTCTATCTTCCCTTTTTCTTCATTTTTAACATTGCTGGCGTGTCCCAATCAACGAGCTAGAGTATTACCTTAGAGCGGTAAACCGGAACCCACGGCGTGCAGCGGAAATGGCAACCCCCCCCCCCCTCCCGGTTTCTGCCATCTTGCTTATTTGCCACATTAGTCATATTAGTCATAATGTGACGTTAAGATAGCAGCGCCCAGATGTCGGCCAGATCAGATTTGCCAGATCCCGGTCAGCAGATGGGCCATCTGGGGTTGTGTTCCAATCTTTATTCGCGTCTAGCGGAATTTACTCTATCTCACGCTGGGGTAAAGGTCTTGTACCCGTTGCGTTCGAAAACCTACCCGCGTCCAGCATTGCTGTATCTGTCTAGTCGCGTGACTTGATCCGCCCGAATAACTCTGATCTATTTGAGTAAGATTGGAACACAACCCCAGAGGGTCCACCTGCTGACCGTGATCTGGCCAATCTGATCTGCCCCACCTCTGGGTGCAGCCATCTTAACGACACGTGATTACTAAAGTGGCAAACAGGCAAGATGGCTAGGGTGACCAGACGTCCCGTTTTGGACGGGACAGTCCAGTTTTTGAAGTCCGCTTCTGCCGTCCCGTCTTTTTGTACCAATAAAGAATCGTGTCCCGTTTTCCGGACATACTACTTATTTCTTTTTTTCTATATAAGTTTGCAGACTTTTACAGCCCAGTCTTGTAGGTTAAAGTCCCGTTTAGGAAACTTCAGTCGTCGGCAAATACGTCCACACCAACGAGGGGCCCGAAGCAGGACCTTCCAGATGAATGCATGCAACTGAACTGCAAGTGCGACTGTTCTATAGGGCTTAGTGCAGTAAGGTAACGTTTTGGAATAAGAGCAGTTATTTCATAAAGTTTTTTTCTCCCAACCTCAACTTTAATACCCCCCCCCCCCCCCCGGTCCCGTTTTTTACTTTGAGGAATATGGTCACCCTAAAGATGGCGGAAACCGTGGGGGGGGGGAGCATTTTTGGCCACTGGTTTACCACTCTAAGTTTACTCAAGCTCGTTGGTCCAACTTCGACTCTCGTTTCCAAGAAATTGCGCCGCAGATTGTACAATACAATACAATATAAAATTCGGCAATTTCCGTCACATCGCTAATTATTCAACAAAATGTGGATCAGAATATTCTTTAACGAAACCTTTAAGAAATATTCGGCGGCCACTTTTTAGTTTATGATCGCGGTGCTGGTGACGTAGGCTCTTATCCAATAGGCGACGTGGATTTGGCTGATGTGCTTTGGCACTGCGGATGCATCGCAGTGAAAAGGCAGAGAGCTTTCGAAGGAAAGAAGGTATAAAAAAGCCCGCTGTTCTTTTGAAAGTACTATAGCGAAATGTTTTTTGGGCTCTCTATTTCTTTTTTTTTTAACGCATTTTAAGACGTGCGGTGAATGAAATTCGATTTCAAAATCGTTTCATGGTCACTTTAAAGTCGCAAGCGAAACAATTCCAGATATTATATGGTCACTGAACTGCCAACATCTATTTTCAAGCTAAACCAAAAATAATCTCAATATTTGCGTGAACAAAACAATTTTCCAAAAAAAAAATGCTGAAAAAGGAATTATAGTGCAACACTTCAGTGGGGATAAAGCTTCTCTCCACTTGCACTTTGACAGCCTGTAGTTTATTTTGCCTGTATATATAGGTTATGTAATATGCCTGCAAAAACCAACTCGTCTATCAGTTCCAACTTGCCAGTTGGAAGTTAGTGTTTGTCCGTCCCTTGTCGTTTTCTTCCTCAAGTTTAATTGTCCCTACCAACCCGCTCGTTCTGTCCTTACTGGCGTCCCCCAAGTTTTACGAACCTTCCTAACGCAAGACTTCAATGTGATAAACTGTCAAAACAACCATCTATAAATATCATGAAAACCTACACTTGTGCAAGTGACACCGTTCCTTAACGGCGTTGGAACCAGAGCAAAGTCAAAGTTTGCTGTTCTTTCGGTCGAGCTTCACGGGAACAACGCGCGGGCTGTTAAAACTAAAGAGCGACCTACCACCAAGACAAAAAAAACACAAAAAAACACGTAGTTTTGGAATTGTACTGAGCATAATTACTGAGTCTATCGCGCTAACCCAGCGCTCACCCATGTCAGTCGCTGTGCCTACACTCTAAAAAGAAGGTGTATTCTTACACGCATTGTCCCATATAATACACCCCAAAACTTCAATTCGACGTACAGCGCCCTACAGTCGAACAGACGGCCCCAAATGTTACGAGGGGCTTGTTAGCCGTGTGCAGTGATGCGATTGGCCTAAGCCATTTTGGCGCACGTTTCGGAGCAACCAAAACAGTGTTTTGGAGCAGCAAATGTGGCCTTTGGAGCAACCAAAACAGTGTTTTGGAGCAGCAAAAGCAGCTTACGGAGCAGCCAAGACAGTGTTTCGGAGCAGCAAAAGTGGATTTTGGAGCAGATATTCTTAGGAAAATAAGAATATTCGTTTTAAGTGCTGTACAAACAAAGGGCACTTTGTGTTGTGTTGTGTTCTGATGTGACGTGTTGTGACCTAACTCGCTGCTTCTGTTTTTACTGCTCAGACATCCCACAAGTGTACAGTGCTGTAGGCATTGCCAAGCAATTTCGAAAAACCGCTTGCCACCGTTTTACTGGTTCCTGACGTGCCAGATTTTCTTCAAAAGTAAGCAAACGTAAAACAATGAGTTGCAAGCGTCGCAGCTGGTGCCTCAGTCACGCAATCATGTTCGCATGCACGTGAGGCCCACTTCGGCAGAGTTGCTGTTGGGCATGCTTCGTCACGCGAGCGCAGACAACGGCTGTCCGATCGAAACCGAAACCATGCTCCTCAGCTCCATCGCTACCTTATCCCCAAAATTGTACACAAAACGTAACTTTCGAGCATGCGACAAAAACAGTCCAGTGGCGCGTGCTTGCCAGGCCGGCAAACAAGGTACAAGCTAAACACACGAAAAATAAAGAACCTGAGTGCATCGATGCAAGACATTGCGAGCCAGCCTCAAAACGTTCTTGGAGCACTTTTGCAACGACTGAACCTTTCGAGACAAGCAAGCGTGCTGTGCGGGTTAACGAAGCTTGCAGACATTGCCTTCTTTTCTTTAGCTCGACTTCTCTTCACGCAACTTTCTTTCACATGTCGAGATTTTTCACGTTTTGAGATCCCTCTCGAAAGAAGGCCCACCTAGAGGAATCTAGATAAACAATAATTTGACCGAGCAGTTGTTGAATTAAAGATGGATTTTTGTAGTAACGTATAATTTAAACAATAACAGGAATGTTGATGAACCTGCGGTGGTACCTAGTTTTATCTTATAGGTATTTTGTACCATATATGCAGTGATGTGGGAACGGCAAAACTCGACGTCGCGCGACCACGGTCACTGAAAGGCACTGACCAAATATAATTTTCCCACGGCCGTTGCTTCAGCTCACAAAGTAACTCCTGCCACGCAAAAACATGGTTTCGTTTCACAGCATGACGGCATACCTGGTACCTGGCACGCTAGCGTCGGAGCGTCTGCACACATCCGTGTCTATTGCGGAAAATATAAAGAGACGAGAGACGAGACTCACAAGACGAGAGCGCGAAAAGCGAGATGCCGGGAAAATCATGCAAGACCTGGTGGACAACTGATGCACGATACTTTGTCAGGTGGCCGCTTGCGCCACATATCACACGCCTGCTCAATTACAGTACTCAGTTTAGTTTCGGTTTTGAAAGGCGACCTAAATTGGTCTTTTGGACCAGGCTTGGCGCAGATTACCCATATTTTGGCGAAATGCAACAGGATGTAGCAGGGTTAGCCCCTTGGCGCCGTTTGGCGCAATTGGCGCAGCAATCACATCACTGCGCGTGGTACAGCTTATTAAAATAGCTAATGCAAGTGTTACTCACTACAAAAAAAAAATAATCGGGGTTTCCTTGGCCCTACTGCAAAACCTCAGTGTTTTCTTTCTGTTGTCTTTGATACGTACTTTAGCTATTTAATAAGTTAAAACGCACCGTTATCAAGCCGCTCGTATGATTTGGGGCCGTCTGTTCGACCATAGTGCGCTGTACATCGAACTGAAGTTTTGAGGTGCATTATATGGGATCAGCGCGCACGAAACGCGCGCGCTGGTGAGGCGGCACGGAGTAGCCGCCTCACCGCCATCCTACAGTTTGCAATGTTTTCTCACGATTAGCTCCTCATCATCACCGACATCGTCTGGAAATTTCAGACGATGTCGATGATCAATCCGCCAGCGCATCAATTAACCAGCGCGGTTGACGAGCAATATCAATACTTCGTTTCACCTAATTTAACGCGCAGCCGCTTCTAGGACCCAATCGGACCAACCAAACGGCATCAAAGCGCGACATCATGGCAGTAATGCTTCGTCCTCCCCTGAGGATGGTTGTTTCCCGGGCCCCGTCGTCTCCCTCGGGTTTCGATCGGGACCGGGTGACCGTGGAATGCTGTGCGGTGCTGCGCGTGTCTGCCGTTCTTTGCAATCAGGAACCGGAGGACTGGCGATGATAGTTTTCATAAATATATTTACACTGGAGAGCGAATGTGATACAGGGGCTGTCACGCTGCTGCGGCCGCTCGCGGCAGCCCAACGCCAACAATGGCGCATCGGCGCCAAGTACCATACCGCGCACGGCAAGTTCTCTGTCCCGCAAGAGAGTGCGCGGGGCCCTCGGGACCGCGGGAGGATGACATCTTGCTCCGCGCACGGGCTCGCTGAAACTCAACTTATCGTCCAAAAAGGCACGCCGACACTCCGAAGGAGGGCCAGACATCCCTCTCTCCCCCGGAATCGCCAACGAGGCCTTGACCAACACCACCTGCCTTGACAATGTCATTTCCACAATTACCTCGGCGGCAAGGGCGACCATCCGCTTCCGCCCTGGGAACGAAGGCTTTGTTTACTTCCCAAGGGGAGAAATCATCTTCCACTTTCGGGAGCTGGCCGCCGCTTGCCGCCATAGGGAAAAACGTGAGGCATCGGGCGCCTCCGAAGGACGCTTCGGGTGACCACGCCGCCGACTCTCCGAGCTCTTTCAGCTAAGCTCCTTCGGTCATCCCTACAATGGCGTCCGTCCATCTTCCTGTGCGTCGTCTATCATCTACTAAACGAATAAAGTGCAGCTAATGTCCCGTGACTTGCGTTTTTTATAGTACGTGTTTGTGGTTGCATGTGTTCCTCTGACCTAAGATAAAACAAACTATACGGGGATTAGAGACGCCCTAAAATACATATTTGTAGCATTTTCCTTTCCTCCCACTTCTCTAGATATTAAAAATCGACCAATAATTTCTTGTTTGGCTTTGCCCCCCATGGCGCAAGTGTGGCTCAATTCTTAGCAAAAATGGCACTTTGGCGCAAGATGTAGCATACTTCCGTTCACGGTACCATTTTGGCGCAAAGGGCACAGCACTTCAATCAGCGTGTTTTTCTTGACGGGAAATCAGAAAAGGTAGGCCAAGTAAATGACGCACCACGTATCGATGAATGAACCTAGATCATACGAGGCCGAGAATGAGCAGGGCTGCTCGTTTTCTTCGGCCTCCGTGCCGAAAGCTAAGTGGCCCTCTCTGACAGCCCATTGGAAACCCCACCGAAGAGACTCAACGGCAGAGCGAGCGCGTGCCCCAACCAACCCTCGTCTCTTCAACTGCGCGTCGTCGCCGGGAGTGTTCGAGCTGGACCGAATGCTACGCTTGTCGGACGTCGTTCAATAAGGCTGCGACGTCGTGCCTGGCAAAAAGCACGCGGTGCGTTTTTGACATCGAGCGTAGATAGTCGACGCAGTGTGAACCCCAATAGACCGATCTCACCAAGCGTTCCACGCATGCGTGACGTCGACATAACTGTAGTTCGCAGGAGGCAGACGCCAGTTCACGAGACAGCTCATGCCGCCTCCTGCTCTTCTCGCGCAGACCTCCAGCGGGGTTGTCGCGCGCGCAGAAAGACTACAGCTCCCACGATGCAAGGCGGCAGCGGTGGCGTACTCAAACTAGCAAGTGAGATCGGTCTATTGCACAGCTCGTGCCCGGCAAAGCGAAAGTTCCCCGTTCTCGATGACGAGCGGAGATATCGTGACTCGTGACGACCTCGACCCTGTGCATACGTCTCAGTGAATCACGCGCAGGGTCTTAGCAACTTCCAAACATGACGTAGTAAAAAAATAAAATCATAAATACCTAAAACAGAGTGCCAAATAGGTAACCCGGCTGCTTCACACGTAGCGGACCCAGCATCACGTCCGGGCATCTGGTGATATCAACAACGTATTCTCTTTTTTCTTTTAACAAGTATTGTTCTAAAAAACGAATACGTTGTCGGCGGAGCGTCGCCGGACGATAGGGAGCCAACATTCACCACTAAATTGACTAAATGGCGTGAGCTCTCCGCGCCTCGCGTATAACCATTTCCGGTCGAGATGCACGACGTCGAGCGTAGAGCATCACTCTTCACAAAATCAGATCAGGAAAGATACTAAGCATCGTCTATGGCATGGGTTATTGTGACGTGCAGCTCACCTCGGAAAAGTTGACCACCCCTGGAATGGACACGCCGAATCCGCAGCCTCCAGGTACAATGGAAGAAAAACGAAACCCGACTCTATCAGAGCAAAGAGCGAACTACGTTTGTCCCCGATCAGACACGCTCTAACAGACAACCTACGTCTTCGGCAACCTCTGCGCTTCTGCGGCGCCCTGGCCTGCCCTGCCTCTGCCGCCTCTGCCTCCAGAAACAAGACCTGTGCGCCGCCGCGTCGCGCCGCCGCCGCCGCCGCGGAATAGATGCAAAAAACCGCCGGCGCCGCCGTTTATTTATTATTATTTTTTTTTTTTTTGGGGGGGGGGGGGGGAATGGGGAGTGCGTAGTATTGGCGTTTTTGTTTTTTCTTCTGCTTCTGTAGGAGTCGTACCTACTACACTCAGTACGCTGTGCATAAATAAATAAACAAATATATTGGTGTCTGTAGGCTTTTTCGCTTTCATTTTTACTCCTGTAAATATATCAACAAACGTAGAAGTTCTATAGTAAGCGGAGACATGGAACAATAAAAAACAAATAGACAAAACAACAAGTTTCAAACACTGCTTCTAGATTATTTGACCAACGAACGCTCTTATATATACCTCGGGTCGAGACCCGTACCACCAAAAGAAACACCTCCTCTTCACTAGGTCACCAAAAGCCGGACACTCAGTCAGATCCAAATGATTTACACCAACCAGCCACCCTGATGACCTCGCCTGAGGGCTGACCATCCACATGCGATAACTGGCAACTCCAGCATGAATCCCTATCATTTTGTCGAAACTCGATTCGTGGAATTATGTTTCGTGGACAACTTTTCATGTACACACGTCTCATGGACACACGTTTCGGAGACACTCGTTGCGCGAATCGCAAGCTGTAGGAACATTTCGTCACGCGTCTATTACTGGGGTGCGCGTTAATAACTAGAGGCCGGATCTTTAGGCAACTGCCTATTTTGTTCCTCTGGTCACTATCGTGCCTTTTCTGAGCACGAATCATGAGTTAAGAAGCGTTTTAAGAGTGGCTTTATAGTGCCTATAAATACCTATGCCGGTGTTTGAGCCTAAAATACTGTTTCCCGCCTATAAATGCCAATTTTTTTTTTACTTTTTTCCTTCGCTATTTTAAAATTACTTGTTCTGTTTAGTTTAGATTTCAAGCGAATTATTTTTTATCTTGCTACGACGCATGGCAACATTCGTCTCCAATCTCTGTCCCGAGATACAGCACAAACATCGTTGTTTTTTTCTTCACGCCTGTAAGGCCCGCTTCAGACGGGGCAACTTTTCCAGCAATTTTGAGGTTGCTGGCGGGTTGTTCCCTAGCTTTCCCTAGATCGACACCGAATTGCTGAGATCGGGTCCGGCTCGAAACGGACGAGCAACTCGAGCTGCTTGGAAGCGGCGGCAGCCAATCAGGGACGCGATGTTTTCACGCGACACCCCCGTGGTGGTGATGATGACAGCTAAAGACTTGGTTCTGGTTTGAAATCGATCGTTTTTGAAGTCAAACCTTTTTAGAAGGATGAGCAGTATTCCCAACGCATTCCAAAGATATGAAAATACGTTTTAGCGCTAGCTGGGCGTCTAAATAGTACACGGAAATTCAAAAGTGAATGATGATGATATCAAGTCGTAAGCCAATTCGGTTGCTGCGTGTGAACGCGGACGACCCGTGTTGGTGGTGTTACGACGTCAAGTTGCTGGGCGAAATTGTCCGAACGGCGCAAACGGCGCCTTCCTTCAGTATAAGAAGGCCCTTCCGCCCTTCCCCACGCATCGTCCTTCTGTGCTTTCTTCCCCTCTCCCCTCGCCCGAGAGAAGCGGGTTTGTTGTCTCAACATGTCTGGACAGTGTGGAGCCTGGGAGCCGCCTGGAGGCTGGAAGTCTGGATCTGGATGCAGCCGTACTCTGTTTCGCCCTAAATGGACCTTAGTGGATGCTGGGAGCGTCCCGGCCAGTCCAGCGCTGGGAGAGTGGCATGTGACCTGGAGTCTCCGCGTGTCGCTCCGCCCAACTGTAGCTCCACTCATCATCATCATCGTAGTACTGGATTGGCTGGGATGGCTCGTCCTATTCGCTGCGGTTCATCGGAAGGTCGGGAAACGAAGTGTAATGCCCACTTAAAAGCTTTTTTTTTCTTTTTTTCTTTCTAGTGGGCGAGCGCGTGTGTCTGTGTGCGTGTGCGTGTGCGTGCGTGCCAGCCTACATCTGAGGTGAAGAAAATAGGAAGCCGTAATTTGCTCCTTTCGCGTGTGCGTCGGTTTCTAACGTTGATTAGTGTCCGGCTTGCAAGTCTGGGGGTTTAGCAATGCGTCACGTTCCGTCTTTCGCTGCCTGCAAGCTTCTCAACAATGCCGAAAGAGAAGGTCCCAAAGAGCGTGCTGATTCGGCAATGTACCCAACATTCTCTTTGCTACTCGACCGGCGGGGAAATGGTGTTCTGTCGACCGTGTGGAAAGCAGATAAGAAGACACCCTTACGTACATTGTTTCGGAGCAAAACCAAAACTTGATCGAACGACGACTTAGCGAACGAAAAGGAAACCACGAAGTTTCATCGTAGTACTCTGTAGCTAATGGCAGCTTCGTTTCCCTTGATCGAGAGCGATGGTTAACCGCGCCAGTTTGAAAGCCTAACTCGTCACCGGCGAAAAACAGCCTAATCGCTAAAATGGCATTCGCAAAAACGTTTGTCCGCTCAAATATTTTCCAATCCCTAAAACTTCATTCGTTCATATATTATGGGTCAAGAAAAACACCCGAATTTTTATTAAAGCGGTGATGTAGATGTATTTATTTAAATGTAAGGTTTACTCGTCTATGGGTTGGTGAATAATTTCCTGCGCAAAGTCCACTAGCCTCTAAAAACTGTGTCTCCCCTGCCCGCGCGGCCGACACAGGCACATGCATTTGTAATACAGTTTCCTGAATCCTGGCATGACCCTCCAAAAACACTTTAAATAATTTTTTATTCAACGGATACCAGTCAAGCACAATGTTTTTTTTGTTTTTTTTTAAAATATATTAGCCCCGAGAACGAGCACGAGCGTTGCTGTAGTTGCAGCGTGCTGATTGGTTGCTGTTTCGTCTCCGTGACGTCACAGCGAGAAAAGCGACCTTGTTCCCGTGAGATTAGGATCGCACGAATTAAACTGTACGCACGATATTCAAAGACCAAGCGGAAAGAATATTTCAAGTTACCATCACCTATTACCTGACCGTTCGCATGGTGACTCAGGGAAAAAATATCTCCGTGACGTTCCGGAGGGGGACCACCAAAAAGAGTCACACAAACTTGTTGACGCTAATATAAATTTTAATAAATTAATAAATTAACTATACTCAGTAACAAGACAAGACGCACAGTGTCTTTCTATCGGATTACTGATCTCCAGTACGTGCTTGATGCCTCATGTCATGATTTGGTTGGACGTGTACAGTTGAAACTCACGCTGGGGGCGAGGCAACTGAAATATCCCTTATCTTGCGCGACATAATCGGCCAACCAACTTCAGACAGATGAATAGCGTGCAGTATCTCACGATGCCTCCTCATAAACAGCACACACCCATTTTGGGCACGAGTTGTGGTTCAGCCAACAGCCTTGCGCCCTGTTACATAAGCGGCAGATAGTCTCGCAAAAGTGAAATTTGGCAGCAGAGCGTATGGCAGCTGTGTGCTCTGATGCTAAACTAAAACCTGAACAAGCTTGCACAATGAGTAGGCTTTTTCACCATTGTAACACACATATATTTTCAGTGCCAGTATATTTAGAGGTATGAGGAAGATACTGCTTAAAGCCATCGCCGCTCAGGACGGCGCACTACGCTTTTCAACATATCGTAATGTATGTTTTTTTTTCACAGATTCATATGCGAGAAAAAAGTGCCACCTGGCACAACACTCAGAAAAACAGCATGACATCAAGAAAACGCAGAACGCAACGTGCCCTCAACGTCTAGGCAGTCATTTTTGAGAGAGAAAACCTCACGGATGGAAAGAAGAACGCACTCTACGCAAACTTGTGCGAAGCCTTAGTCGCCGCTAATATTCCTTGGGTGAAAGTAAAAAACCTAGTTTTCAAAACATTCTTACACAAATACTCCAGTCACACCGTACCGTCGGAGTTGACTACGCGCAAGAACTACCTGCGGCCCATGTCCGAGGAAACACTGAAGAAAATCAGAGATGAATTTGAGGACTCGTGCATTTGGGTCTCCGTAGACGAAACGACAGATACGACTGGACGCTTTGTCGCGCACCTCGTAGTTGGGAAGCTTGTAGCAGACGAGAGAACAACGCCTTTTCTTGTGTGCTCCAAGACACTAGAGAGAACAAATGGGGAGACCGTGGCGTACTTTGTCAACGCGTCCTTGAAGGTGCTATTAGCAACGTGCGCGGCCGAAAGCGTCGCTGTGGTCAGCTTTCCACGATTGGCCAAACCATGGGCATATGAGCACTGTCAGATTGTCAACTTTGACGGTGTCAGTTTCGGATTGCGATGGCTCCTAGCTTCTACTGTGCTTTTTAAACACACTATCGAACTCGTTGTCGCACCTGATGGTAAGTAGCCAGAATAACAACTGGTGACGTCACGGCGAGGCAAATCCCAGTCGTGACGTCACGGAGGGAAACCATAAGAGGGCGCCACAGAAACATCTCGGCGCTAATACCCTACTGGATTGGAAGAGAGCAGGGTGTTGCTACTTTACACGGATGCGGAGGCTTATATGCACAAAGCTTCCCTCCTCCTGAGGGCTTTCTACCCGCGGATGTTGCACGTCACGTGCCTCGCACACGACGTTCACCGCATTTGCGAAGAGCTAAGAAAACACTTCAAGCACGCAAACGATCTCGTTGCTGCCGTGAAGGCTGTGTTCCTTAAGTCACCGAATCGTGTTTGTTCATTTAAGGAACAGCTAACAGGGGTGCCTCTTCCACCAGAACGTGGCTTAAAGCTGTAGAGTATTACAGTACTAACTTTGAAGGTGTCGAATGGTCACGGGTTTCCAGCAGACGATAGTGTCTCAGTCAGAAAGGCTCAAGATGTCCTGCGCGAGGAAGCTCTGGAAGGTGACCTGGCGTATTTGTGCTCCAATTTCACGTTCCTGGCGGTCACAATCAAGGGCCTCGAAAGTGCTGGCGAAACTCTGGCTCGGAACAGCGGGCTCATTTCGAAGGTTCATCAGCCAGTCGACGCCGCCCCCGCAGGCCCCGCTGTTGTACAAGTCCGTTCAAAGCTTCAGTCCGTCTTGAGCAAAAATAGGAAAGAAAATAGACAGGACGACGTATCAAATTGAGACGTCGTCCTGTCTATTTTCTTTCCCTTCTACGTTTTGATGTTTCTTCTCTACCCCAGTCTCAGCTTAATTCAACATGCCTAAAAGTGACGTTTTTAGTGCATAAACATCCGGCCTCTAATAATAACTCAACAAGTCAGCTTAAAGGGACACTGCAATAAAAAAGAAAAAAACAACAACTTTTTTAGAGCTTGTTTGGGGCAGGTAGTTTTTTCTTAATTTTTGCCCGGAGAATTTTTTTTCGAGCAAAATTTACGCCGCTAGACGCAAGTTAGGTGGAGATCACGGACTGTTCTAAGCCCCGCCCAGAGATCAGTGGCCCCGCCCATTCCTACTGGATTGACTTGGCTGCTCGGCCGAACACTCTTGGAAGTCTAGTGGCTCCCTTTCGCGACATCTGGTGAGTCAAGTCTGGCTCGTCTGGCGTCTGAGACCGCCTGCTAGTCGTACGAGCAGACGCGCGGCAGCTCCCGGCATTGTCTGCTATTTCCCCACCACCTTCCGCCGTCTGGAATGCCCGTGGGACGCGGACACGAAAGCTGCGCGTCGGCGTCCATTTTCGCCTCCGTCCGTCTGCTATTCCGCCCCCGACTAAACACTTCTGCAATTCTCAGAAGACGCGACCATAAAAGCGACGTTCTAGATATGCATGCAGAAGCCACGGTCCAATTCAAGCGTCCGTCGACGTCTATCGATCCACGGTATTAAGCTACCGAGGACTAAAACAATCAACAATATGACCATGAAGTCCTTCCACCTCTACTGGCCTTGGTATTTTTTTCACGTGTCATCCGCGAGCAAGGTGGGAGAGCGTCATGACGCACGATTAAAACGCGACGTTAAACTAGTCGCTTTGCTAGGCCAGGTGCACTGCAAAACCTGAGAGGTACTTGCCTTTCGAAGCGAAATGACGGGAACAAAGACCAATTTGGTGTGAGCCGAACGTCCCATTGCCTTACCTGTTGCTGTTGTTGTATGCGTTCTAGTTGAGAAAAAGGGGAGAGGAGTGTCAATCATGTATGCGCACGAGGTGCTTTCGTCACACCTTACCTGTGAGGGTATCTTACCGGTATTAAACCATGGTTGCATTCACAACGGTTGCACGATTCACAGCTCAGTGGGGACGCTTTTACGGGAACAAACATTTTTATTCATCACCAACACGCACAAAGGAACAAATCTAGCTAGACCAAGCAACATAGTCGACGTGGGACGCTAGGCTTAAAGGGACACTGACACCCCCCAAAAATATTTTTTTCCTTTTTTTGTCAGAGCGATTCATTATGGTGTCGGAATACTACCCAATTAATATTTTGCTACAGAGTCACGTATTTTTTTTTAATAAAGCCAAAAAACGCAACTGCGCGAAACCGAAAACCGAAACGGAGAAGTGGAAGCGTTGAGTGACGGAAATCACGTGGCTACACCCGACCGTGCGGGTATTTTTTTTCCTCTTTTTGCACGTAGCACTGTAGCAGACGAAATGCGTTCGTTCGCAGTGGTATTCCTAGGCAGTTATGTTTGTTCCTGATCGCTGTTCTGTACTTCAAGATGAGTTGTTTTGTACATTTAAGTGTTGGCAATTAGTAGTGAGTGCCCGAGTGCCGTGGTGAATTCCCGTGATCAGCTATGAAAAGAATACTCCCAAGATGTTGCGTGAAGAGTTGCCTCACATGTCCTGCATCTGAAAGTGGCATTGTGCGGCACGAGTGCACAAGTTTTCGAAAGATCCAACGGGTCGGGATCAATGGCTGGCTGCAATTCCTGTAGAACCATTACGCGAAGCTCGGAAAGCGGATGCTACCCGATTCATATGCTCCTTGCATTTTGTGGAAAGTGATATACATTGAGTTAGCAGGTGTCGAAAATGGAATCCATACCATTTGGTTCAGCGACGTATCGGACACAACAATGTTTTTTTCTGTGATAATCGTAAAAAAAGAAATGTAAACATCGCAAAATGCTTGACAAAAAAAAAAAAAGGTACACTTACTCCAGGAATCGAACCTGTGCCCTCTGCGTGTGAAGCGAACGTCTTTCCACTGAGCTACTGAAGGATCTCTATCATGCGTAGTTATGCAGCGGGTAGACTGTATGTAGGAAGTTTTCTGCCGATTTCCCTTCAATACATGCAGTCCCGGCTTGAAGTCCAGCTGCACCACGCATGGGCACATTCGCACCTCGTAAAGCAACCGTACGCGTGCGTATTCAATCTCGAAGTACGCACTTCGTGCCTGACGTTTGAGCGAGCGATGTCTCCAGCCAGGAGAAGGGACGACGGCTCGCGACGTCTTCGTGCAATCGGCTTTGCTGGTCGGGCGCGTCGTACGGGATGAATATCAGTTCTTTTGATCGGTCCGAAATTTCTCTTTCGAAGAAAGACAGAATTCGCCAGTACCGTGAACGACAGTTCTGAAGTAGAGGTCCAACGCCATGTTGAGAATTATCCAGTGACATAGCCGTAGAAGGCTTTGGCGAGTGAACGCACAAAAAACTTCCGGTTGTCTGTGCTACCTTTTTTCAATCAACGTATTTGCAGCTTTCTTGAAGCCACAAAAAATTGGTTTCATATTTTTCTATTTTTAATATTCACTGTGTGCTTTCAATGACCCACGACTTTGATTAAATTTGGTGGTCGCATCGATACCTTAGAAAACGGCCCGTGACCACGGAAAAGAGAGGAGCGAGACTCGAACCGGCCAGTTCTCGATCGGAGGTTTTCGGGCGGAAAGAAACCGAATTTCGAGCCGCAAATTCTGTTCTGGGTAGTTGGGCTCTCATATGTCACGCACCACTAAAAACCTCGGCGAGCATAAATACCCTGTCAGTGTCCCTTTAAGGCCGGTTCAGACATCTCTGCGTTTCAGTGCGTTTGACTGCGGTGCGCCGAGAACCGAAAGCGAGTCACCGGCACATCTGTGCTATGAGGCGCGGAATCCAATTCAAGGAATCATCCTGGCACGCGATATGAGCAGCAGGGATGTCCTGGTTTCTCGCTTTGCCGCAACTCAGTCAAACGCAGTCAAACGCAGCTCGTCTGAACCAGGCTTTAGGCCAGTTCCGCTACGAACCCAAGGAACCGCACAGCGCTTCTGAAGGCGCGTGCTTGCGGCGGTTGGCTGCAAACTGGGTCAGTGGAAGGGATATTCCTCTAAACAGCTCGTTGTGCGCAGAACGACCCGCATTCCGTAAAAATAAGCGAACTCAACGAGCTATAGGCTCGTTGAACACGCCGTAAACGCCGGCACCCATGTATGTTATCGTTTGAAGCAGAAGCGGAAAGTAAATTTATGATTATCTTTGAAAACAATAATGCTCTAGTTACATTATTTGTTTCTCAAACATAAAAAAATATTTGTGTATGGTTGATAGAAATACTATTACGGCACTTAGAAACAATCTTACAACGAACACTTCTGTACCCAAATCATCTCTCCAACCAATGAGAGCCGAGAAAAGGTGTTTATATTATTAAGGTGCCTAAATATTAAAAACATTTAGAGCGCAGCTCTTAAGCCCGTTTCCGGCTTGAGCGGCGTCGCCGTCGCCGTCGGCATGACCGTGAGGTCACGTGACCCTGCAAGGTCACCGGACCCCGGTGAGTCACGTGACCCTCGTGAGGTCACGTGACCCCCGTGAGGTCACGTGACCCCATGACGTCACGTGACCCTCGTGAGATCACGTAACCTCGGTGACACCCATGAGGTCACGTTACCCCCTTGAGTTCACGAGGGTCACGTGACCTCACGGTTACCCCGACGGCGATGGCGACGCCGCTCGGAGGGAAGAGTAGAAGGCAGGATGAGGAGGTGAGGAGGAGCGGTATACGCTGCCCTCAGTACCCTTCCGCTCCTCCTCCTCCTCAAGAGCTGCACTCTAATTCGGCGTTACACGGAGTTGTAAACGGCTTTCATTTTTGTAAAAAAAATTCAGCTTTAATTTTTTTATTTTAGTGTTTTTTTTTTTACTTTTTATACTGAAGAAAGCACAGAGATCGCTTACTTGGCTTCAAGATGCCACTGACACCACACTTCTGAGAAAAGAATTGACAGAATTTTTTATAAATCAATCAATCAGTTTTTTATTTCACATCAAGAGTTGATGTAGGCTACAGGGGCAAAAAGTGAAAAAAGATTTGAGCGTGCATGGCCCTTGCAGCCTTATAATTTGGCCCACGGCGACAGCAAAAATGCAAAACAACAAGTCCCTGTCTTAAAGGAGCTGTGCGACGATTTCAGTGCTTTGCTTAAATAATTTGGGAGTTGGTGTCTCGACCCTTCTGAGGTAAAAAAAAAAAGAAAAACGGATTTTGCCTGCATATCCTAATTTTTATTTTAAAACTGGACAAAGATTGAGGTTTTCGGCACCTCTCAACTCCTTCACCGTTTCCGAGTCACGTGCGTTGTAACGTCAATGGGGGTCGCGAAGGGTTCCGGTGAAGCTCTCTCTCTAGAGCCATATGTGTTACACCCTCACTAGCCCACACAGAAGCTGGTTACATTTTGAAAAACATATTACTGTGGTCATATCCGACAAAACTGATGTACCTGACTATTTACACATCCACCCTCTTACTAAATTTACCAGCCGTGTTATTCCTTTTATGACGCCCTAGATTTGGAAGCAAGCCCTATAACATATTTTATGTTAAGACCCCATATTACATCATGTGTGTCCTCACGCTACCTTCCTACCAGTCCAGACGAAGGATAGTTGCACTCTTAAAGGGGCCCTGCAACAGCTTTTTGACTGGTTTTTAATTTGCACCAAACCTGAGCGCACTGAACGTAGTAACTTAATTCAACTTTTCTGAACAAAAAGTAAGGGCGCAAACGAGCTGGTGTGTATTGCACATGGTTGAAAAAACCCCGAGACTGCGGGTAAACGACACAACACTAAAAGTCTCACACACAGCTGAAATTTTTATTTTCCGAAACCTGGTTATATAGGCACTTTGATACAAAATAAAAAAGGGGAGAAGGTGAGAACCCCAAAGAATGACACTTTCCACCAACGTAACCTCTGACTAAACAACAGGATACCGGACTCTGCGCCATGCACTTCTCTTATCTCTGACCCCGACTTCCCGATCGCCAAACACACTGATAATCCTAAGCCCAGTAACACATATACAAAAAAGAAAAAGAAAAGAACTAGCTCATTGTTCCAAGTAGGTTTTCGGGTAGAGGGAACAATGGGTCGTTCTTTTCTTTTTGTATGTGTGTTACTGGGCTTGGGGTTATCAGTGTGTTTGGCGGTCGGGAAGCGAGGGGTCAAATATAAGAGAAGTGCATGGCGCAGAGTCCGGTGTCCTTGTTGTTTAGTCAGAGGTTACGTTGGTGGAAAGTGTCATTCTTTGGGGTTCTCACCCTCTCCCCTTTTTTATTTTGTATCAAAGTGCCTATATAACCAGGTTTCGGAAAATAAAAATTTCAGCTGTGTGTGAGACTTTTTAGTGTTGTGTCGTTTACCCGCAGTCTCGGGGTTTTTTCAACCATGTGCAAACTTTTCTTTTCTCTAATTTCGCTTTATTTTAAAAGTTATAGGCAAATTAGAATTACAAAAACAAGCAAAAAATAACCTGCTTCGGGACGTCGTAGGTCCTGGCTTGAGTGGCCGTGAACTAGAGGAGGGGTAGTGAGCCATTCGAGCGCTCACGGCTGCCGCGCTCCGTGTCGACGGCTTGAGAGGGCGCCACTAAAGCACGTGTTGGATAGGCTGTATGCAGCGGGCGGCCAGACCGGCTCGCATTGCATTCGCTGCGCGATTAAAGACAATTTCGGCATAACACTTCATTGGCCACAAACAACAGCAAACACAGGGTAAAGATCAGTTCAGAACGGGAGCCACTTCGCGCTGCCATACCGCCAAATGGGCAAATCGCCAGCAGGGCCCGCCCCGAAGGCCTTCGGAACGCTCGGAGCCGGTCGGATCTTCGAACCGGTATATGACCGCAGCGCCGCCGCGTACATCCGGGACCTTTCTGTGTCGGCGCCTGATCCCACTACTCCTTTCTAGTATGCGCCGCCTTTTCCACCTCTTGGTGGCGGGTATGTCGACGGGTCATTTCTTGTTTCCGTAGTTTATAAACTGCATTTGTTTCTTTTCTGATCTATATTACTGAACAAAAACTACTTTCATGCATAATTGAAACGGTTCCCGACACTTATATTTTGTATCTCGACTAAAAAAAAAGCTCTTAGCGGCTCTGACCAGTAGTAAGGCCAGGACCTAAGACGTCACATATCGCGCTTTCGGCAACGCGGGTCGCCCTCGTAGGTGGAGGAGGTTTCCGCGTCGTCCGGTTAAAATATGACGCACTGATATTTTGTTACTCTCTCCGTGCCCACTGGCTTGCCCGAACCCCGAGAGTCGTGGAAACCGCAAAAAAGGTAGACGCTTAAATATGATTGCAGGGCCCCTTTAAAGCCCCTTTAAAGGGGCCCTGCAATCATATTTAAGCGTCTACCTTTTTTCTGCAAGGATTTTTTTACTGGTTTTTGATTTGCGCCGAACCTGAGCGCACTGAACGTAGTAACTCGAATTTCACTTTATTTTAAAAGTTATAGGGAAAATAAAATTACAAAAACAAGCAAAAAAAAACCTCCTTCGTAACGTCCTTGGTCGCTTGACTGGCCGTGAACTAGAGAAGGGGTAGTGAGCTCAGCGAGCGCTCACGGCTGCCGCACTCCGTGTCGACGGCTCGAGAGGACGCCACTAAAGCATGTTCTGGATAGGCTGTATGAAGCGGGCTGCCAGGGCGGCTCGCATTGCATTTGCTGCGCGATTAAACACTAATTCGGCATGACACTTGATTGACCATAAACGACATCAAACACGCGGTAGAGATCAGTTCAGAATGGGAGCCACTTCGCGCTGCCATACCGCCAAACGGCCAAACCGCAAGCGAAACCTGCTCTGAAGGCCTTCGGAACGCTCGGAACCGGTCGTATCCTCGAGCCGGTATACGACCACAGCGCCGCCGCGTACATCCGGGACCTTTCTACGCTCGCCGCTCGTCGGTGCCTGATCCCACTACCCTTTTCTAGTATGCGCAGCCTTTTCCACCGCTTGGTGGCAGGTATGTCGACGGGTCATTTCTTGTTTCCGTACTTTATAAACTGCATTTCTTTTCTTTTCTTATCTAAAATACTGAACAAAAAGTACTTTCATAAGTAATTGAAACGGTTTGCCGAGATGTGGAAACCGCAAAAAGGGAGACGCTTAAATATGATTGCAGGGCCCCTTTAACAAACCACAAAATCTTACAATAGTTGGTGGCAGGTGAAGAATTCATTAGATGCCTCTGCCACAAGTGTTATGCACAGGCTTAAAGTCTTTGTGCTGGTGCAAAAATAGTTTCATAGAGATGCCCCAGTGCATTGTCTGTTTTGTGACATTGGCTGAGGTGGGGGGAGGGGGCGTACCACTTTGATGGTAAGGGCGACAACCTTTTCGTGTCACCCCACACCAACCCTTGCAAAGGAAAGCAGATAGCGCTATGACTTTGCTGCGTAACTTGAGGCAGGGGCTTGTAGAGAAGCAGACAGTGAAGTGTCTCCCAATATCAGCTACGACACTACCGTAAAACACTGATAAGAAACTACAGCAAACAAAACCACATATAGGCATGACTTGCCAACGTAAACCCGTGTACCGTAAAATCCTGAGCAAGCGCCCACTCAAAATTTCTAGACAATTGCATAGAATTTAGGGATGGGCGCTTCTTAGGTCATCAATATGCAAAAAATATGTATCCAACATAAGGAAGGTTACTTAGAGAAGGGGACGGACAACAATGACTTTCAATAGACAATATGCGAAATTGTTTGAACGCCTGGCAACACTCGGTGCGCTGCCATCTTTGTTGCGTCGAGATTTCTCTGCTGTTTGTCAATTTCATAGCGTTGTCGGTAACAATCGAGGCCTACTGCTCACCGTCATCGGTCCTCACCCACACCTGCGAGCTAAGGGTTAGTATTGTTTTACGCTTTTCTTGCGTATGTACGTGCTTATCGCCACACCGGTCGCTGGTTTCTCGCCGCAACCAACATGGTGGACGTACACTTCAGCTTGAAATTTGGCTTTGAGTGCCGGCAAAGGCACGGGCGCGGGCATCTGGTTTTCGAAAGCGCTTTCTCTGCACGAATGTTTGTGCGAGCAAAGGATTTTTCAGAACTACGCTTTTGCACCCTGGCCTTTGCCAGCGCCGAAACCAACTAGTGAGACAGAGCATGCTCTTCGGCACCTCACTAGATGGCGCTATGCATTTTGCATATTGTCTATTGGCAAATACATTTATTGACCCGAAGTTCACATATATAGGCAAAGGAGGGAAAAGTGGAGGGTGAAAGACGCCACAGTGATAAGAGAAAAAAAAAGGCATCTTTCACCCTCCCTTCTTTTTCCTTCATTTATGTATGTGAACTTCAGGTCAATAAATGTTGTTGCAAGTTAGAAGTCATTGTTGTCTGTCCCCTTCTCTGTGTTACCTTCCTCATGTTGGATACTGTTATCAAATCGCTTATTTTGTACTTAACTTAGTACAAAAGTGTCCTTAGCCTATTTTGCAAATGTTGCAAAAAATGGGGGTGGCCGCTTATTGTTGCATGGGCAGATTCTTGGTATCTTACGGTAGGTGAAGAGAAAAAAAAAATGTCTGTGAGAAGTTGAGGCAGCTATGGCCGAAGGTGACAACAGTGTTCTTGCCCATCTCCTGTTTAGTGTCCGGTTCCGTGGGACTTGACGTGAGGCACCCCACTCCTGATGCTGAGGTGCAGGGCATGTGCCTGCTTGCTTTTCTTGGTGCCGGAGCCTTTGGAAGGGCGGCCAGCGGACACTGGACCTGCGCCTCTAGTGATGTCTGGTCGACACCTGGCAATCCCTGTGGGCTGCACCTTGATGCATCGCCCGTGCTTCCTGGCACTGCTGTAGGCCGCCTTCGTGGCCAGGTACAAAGGAATCGCCTGCGGCTCCTTGTGCACTTCTTCATTTCTAACAGCACCTGCTCCAGGCAGTGGTACTGCCACTGTTCTTGTTGAATCTGCTGCAGTACGTCAGCAGCATCCTTTGAAAGAAAGTATCATGGTGGATCTTTTACTAAGAACCCGTTCAGGACCAGCTAAAATTCATCCCTTTAATTTTCGTCCTCTTTGTTTCTTGTCTGTCTCTACTGTCCTCTCCTTGCAAAGTTCCATCCTTTTTTTCAACTGCTGCCTGTTTAAGAGACTGTTACAGATATGTAGATTTATAGCAATAATTGACAGTGTCGCCAAGGTGCTGCAGAACAAAAACAGTGTGCAAGTTTTAGCATGTACAGAAAATATCATCCCACGACTATGCCACGGCTAAGCATTATTGAATTAGTTCACGCTTCCATACCATCCGAGGGCCGTTCTGAGGGGTGCAGCAACCGCAGACGAGCCTGGAGAGGCCTCATCACAACAAGCATGTGTCAACGGAACCAATTAGAAGTTCTTAATGGTGGCCGTGTAACATATTAACATTCATACGAGATTAACAGAAAGTATGGTCTGTGACATATGAGCAGGGAAAGTAGGCAAAGTTTCTTGATTACCTTGTTGGGTTAGGAAGTTCCCAGTCCATGATCCACAACATATTCGTAGCTTGGCGGTAGCTTTCCAGCTACTGGTAAGTATCTCGGTCACTACTGAGAGTGACGCGAAGCACGTCGATGTTGTCAATGCAGTTCTCGGTGTCTCATATCTGTCCACCTCGCACGTAAAAATCTCAGTCCACCATCATCACAGGTAGAACGAATAACGGAATCCATCTGCTGTAATTCAAAACCTTGCAATTTTCACGCCTTCGTGTCGGTCGGCACGAGTGTGTTCGCTGCTTTTAGCGCGCATGTTTAAATTTGCAAAAATGAAAACGCATGTCAGCTTATTAGTTGTAAAGGCTGCACTGCAAATTGTGCTAGAACTCGGATTGTATAATCTGTTATCTTTAATTGAGAAGTTCTACTGAGGGGCGTCTGCTTTCTATAAATGGCGGGGCGTGCTGGCCGTAGCATGTAAGACCTCGCTGCGCAATCACGTGACCACTCTGCTCTTACTTTTAGTGCGGTGTAAATTTGTAGGCACAAAAGTAGAAATACAAGTTGAACAACATATTTAGACTTACTTTGGTGTTGGATAATATGCTTTACTGGTGCGTTATCATAAATTATGAAACAATGCTTCCCACACTTGCGGGAACGGAATCTGCTCTAGAATCTGGTTAAACAATGCATACTCATCGATATCAGTAATGGCGACAACTATGAAGGTAGCAAGAAATAGGAGGCGACATACCGGCTCGAGCCAGCCAAACGAGAAAATCCCAAGTGAAGCCGAAAGTAGAGGTCGCAGTCGGTGGGAACGCCCCCAAGGGTGTCCTTTTTGTCCATGGAAGTAGGAAGCTTCTGGAGGCGACATGAGGCCACCAGGGGTGAAGCCAGAAGCGTGGAGGGACACGCCCCCAATGATGACCAAAAACCAAAAGATGCTATTGGACAGCTGTTGAGCCAGCTGTCCTTTTCGTCCAAAAGCGTCTCTTGGTTTTTGGTCATCGTTGAGGGCGTCGTGTCTCCTCCAGAAGCTTCCTACCTCCATGTTTCCATCCAATAGCGTTTTTTAGTTTTATTCGTTTTTGGTCATCGTTGGGGGGGGTGGTGTCCCTCCAAATCAGAAGTCTCCCCCGGCTTCACCTCTAGTGGCGTCATGTCGCCTCCAGAAGCTTCCAACCTCCATGGCGGCAACCGTATCTTCGCGGTTGTTTGTTTTCTTTCTTTGGTCTCTCTCTCCAAGCGGGTCTCTCTCGTCTCTGGTTGCGGTTTGTGCCTAGGTGTCTGCATATGTTTCTTCGGTAATGATGGTGTGATCTAAAGACTATGGCGACACTTTTAGCTAATAGTTTATAAGGTACCTCAAATGTAGTACAGGCAAGTTGGTCTTTCAAATCTTTATTTTAACAAACATGGATGCAGCAGCTAGTGGGAGAATTGCTAAAACTTGACTAAAAGCTAACACCTAAAGAAGCAGAAACAAGAGACAACAAAAGGACAACCAAACACACTCACAATACTCCGTTTCACCTTATGTTGTACCGCAGCAAAGGCTCGAAGCGCGAGCTCATAGCGTTGGCAGGTGCCCTTCATGCACAAGAGCTTGTGCCACCGACACGTGCCCTAGAGCAAGGAGCTCGTGCTTGTAGCCTTTCCTGCGGTACACCATATGGTGAAATAGAGTATAGAGACAATAGGTCTGCTTGATTCGGCCAGAAAGTTCTGAACTAGTTCTGTCCAAGTTCAGAGGGGTGTAGGAGTCGTGCAGCGGCGGCGCAGAGCCAGCAGGGATGTGATTGATACACCATTTGCGCCAAGGCGCTTAGTATGCTATCTACATTTTGCCAATATTTTAAGAATTTGCACCAACATTGAGCAAAAACTTATTTTCACTTCATTAATGCTGACAGTATAATAAATCAGGCACCGCTACACGGCCAGATCATTACTGTAGGTTTGTGCGAATTTGCAAAACTTTCGATTATCTCCTCAAATAACATAATATTCCGTTTAATATCTGTATCAAACATTGACAGTATTTGGAAGTTTGGTAACATTTCTCATGCTTGTCGTCTTTTCTGACTGGATAGCTAGCATCGTTGAGTGCGCTTGTCACCGTGCAGTGGTGTGTTGCAGTGAAGTGACAACTGTGTAATAGGCATTGCAATTTTGCATACTTTGCTTCGCTGCAGTGCACCTGTGTACTGAGGGAAAGCGCTCTTCCAGACCGGTATGTTACACGGTTTCTTAATAAATGCCCGTTCACACACTTGCGACTTAGAACCGAGCGTTTTGAAACCTTTTAGAATCTCTCAAGTAAGTTTCAAGCAAAGAGCAAGCTTCAAGCTACGGTACGAAGTACCATTGTATGACACAAACGTTATACGGAAAACACTGCGTAACTTGTAAAAAAATGAACTCAATCAACAACAAAATGTCACAAGCTTTGTATCTCCAAAAAGCTCTCCTGAAGAGAATATGAACCTATGGAAGGAAAATTTAACAAAATTTATGTTTACGTTTAAAAAATATGTGACCTCAAATAATATCAGCAACTGTAAAAAAAAGTATAATTATGTTGCACCGTGAAAGTCGCGTGATGAATTGCATGACCACTTATTAGAACAAGCCCTCCCCTCCCAAGTAACTGGGTAGCGTAGTAGATTAAAAACAAAAGAAAACAATCTTGGGCTACCCAAGATTGTTTTCTTTGTTTCCCGGATTTCCCGGACCGGAGTCGGTCACTTCAACGATATAAGAAACCAACACTAAAACACTATTACAAGGCGGTTAACACAAAAGAGCCAGTGGAAGCCCGCTATTCGGCTACGTGATCGCGACTTTTCCAGCTCACTTCACAATTCTAATGACGTAATAGCTTTTTTTCTAAAACAGTCGACCTAAAATTCCCACCTAGCTTCGTTTCCTCTTTGCATGTGCCTTTTAATGCGCTGCATTGCCTTCTTACCTTCAAAAATGGTCGGCAGAGCGTCGGGTATTGGAAATGGAAGATGAAGAAAACGAGCGGGATAGCGAGCGCGAATCTTTGTGAACGTGATGAAGCAGAACAGTAAAAGAGTAAGGTCATCCTGACCGAATTGACTATCTTTCTGCCTCTGTTTTTATGAGTTCCGTAACATTTGGTGCCGAAACCCGGGACGCTTCTGCATCACAAGGCCGTCAGCTACACGCCAAAGAAAACCAAGCCTACAGCTTCGACGGACTTCGACGAATCACAGGCAGAAGCAGACCACTGGGCAAAGAAAAGAAACGGAACATCGGAAGGACACTACATTGCATTGTAACTACTGATTGGCAATGGAGAGGCTGAAGGCTAGGCGCTCGGCTCGACGGGCACAGAACACCAGGATTATAAACGACGGACATCGAGTTCTACAGGATCCCAGCCCGGACATTGCTAAAGTCCGTTCGATCAAGGAAAGGCTCACTACCAACAACGCAGAGCTTCTGCAAATTGACGGTGAGCTAGAGCCACTCATTCCGGTAGAGCAGTTGGAACAGGAGTGTATCGCTACTGCTGAATATCAAGACGATGCAGTCATGATACTCAGCGAACTGCAAAGCAAAATTGAAGCCCTGGAACCTCGGAGAATAGAAAATTCAGTGGCGAATATGGCAGCGCAGGCCGTCATTCAAGACAACTCAGCCAGTCGAGGACCAAAGCTCCCAAAGCTTGAACTGTCCACTTTTGAGGGAGAGCTAAGCAACTGGCTAGCATTCTGGGAGCAGTTTGATGGTGCAATTCACAAGAATCCAACATTGGCATCCACAGATAAGTTTCACTACCTTCGTCGGTGTCTTACTGGAGATGCGGCAGCAGCAATAGCCGGCCTACCAACGACGGAAACATGCTATGCTGAAGCAATCACCATTTTACAGCAGCGGTTCGGAGACCAGAGACGAATAGAAAGACAGCATCTGAATGCCCTTAGGAATCTACCGCAAGTTGCGTCGGCCGGCGATGTTAAAGGCCTGAGAAACCTATACGACGCCACCCAGCTCAACATTCGATGCCTCAACTCTCTGAAGGTACCCACATCAAGTTTCTCAGCCATGCTGTGTGACATCCTTGTCAGGGCGTTACCCTACGAGATTACAGTCGAATATCACAGACAACTCAGCAACATGACTTTCCGTAACTCTTCAGCTCTAGACCAAGAGAACGGTCCTACAGCTTCAACTTCAAGGTCACCAACTATTCCGTCGGATTCAGTTTCAGAGCTGAATGGAATGCTCCGCTTTTTGCGCGTGGAGGTGGAAAGCCGAGAAAGAAGCGGGCTCGAGTACCCAAGAACCAAGAATGAGACAAAGATGAAGTTGCTTCCATCTGCATCCGCTCTGTACAGCACCACCAATGTAAAGGCGGGTGAGTGCTACTTTTGTCATTCCAAGAAGCACGACACACCATCTTGTGATTGCGACAAACAGCTAGCTGAAAAAACGAACCTGCTGTCATTGGACTTTAGGTGTTTTCGATGCACACTCAAGGGTCACCGGGCGAAAAATTGCCGAAGAAAACTGAGATGTGCGATATGCGGAGGTAGGCACGCAACCACAATGTGCGATCCTGCGTTCGTCAAACAGAAAAAGGAAGGTTCATCTGCAGGAAACGAGACAATTTGTGTTTCTGCATCCCGCGCGGCCACACGCTCCGACAGAAAGACAAGTGATGGTATATACCTTGTGGGGTCCTGTCAGCCCCCCTTCGTCGACAACCGGACGCCGGCGCCTGATGACTCGTTTTCGGATGCCGCCGTGGCGAAGGCGGCGCCTCTGAGGCTTGGTGCCCGAGTACCTCCTCCCTCGAGACCCATCTTGAAGACGTTGGCGGTGCCGGCGGTGGACATCATAGGACCCCCTCCCGGACAGCGTCGGCGCGCCGAGGCCCTGCACGTGCTGCGCGGCAGAGCCGGACGGGAGCTCCAGCGAGAGACCGCCCACGATGGGAGACAGGAGGCTCCCGCCTGTCTGGTGCGCGGAGACGGCGGGAACATAGCCCACTCCTAGTAATAGTAGTAGTGTTGGGATCAATGATGACCTCGGCGTAAATGTGCTAGTTAGCTATGGCGGGATATAAGTGAACGTTGCTAAGTGGAAGTACAGTCATCTTTGCTTCGTTGC
>JAZHYW010063201.1:0-14537 GCA_037355805.1 Ixodes ricinus
CTGGTCGGCAATGCTGAAATCTCCACTGATTCAGAAGCTTCCTTGTCGCGGCGAGAATTGCGAGGTTAAAGGGACTATTTCTTTCAGTCTTGCCTTCGCAAAGCTCGACGACAGTAAATGTGCGATCGAAACCACCCACCTGTCAACGGCAGTCGAGCGCGGCTCATGGATTGGACACGAGAACTGCGTGAGCACTCGACTTCGGCTCGTAACAATCAATGCCTCGGCGGACACTCGGGTAGTGGCTCCTGTCCAACCGCTGCGGTGATGAGAGTTGACGAACCCAATAGTGCCAGGAGCTCAGCGCGCGTTTTCTACTTTGCCAACTCGGTTATGATTGACGTTGGCGGCATAGGATGGTACCAGGCCACGTGGCCGCTTGTTCTGGCCTGAGTTGAGGGGATGAGAATTTATTTTCCGACTTCCACTGTAGGAAATAAAAAAACACACCACGGCAAGTTTATTTAGTTATTACACGTTAGGGGTGATTGCGCAGTATTTAGAGAAAAGTAGAAAAATCATTCCATGTCTTTCTTCAAGAGAAGCTGAGGGATCTTGAAGAAAAACGAGTTGAGGTGAATTCTAGTGCGTTTTATCCCGTGAATTTGAACATCACGTTCGTCTTCCCAGAAGATGCAACTCGCGCCTGAAAGACACGAAAAACCTCCGACCAGTCGTTAGCGTCACAAAAGGGCTTTCGAGCTAGCGCGTGTCGTTCGCGTGGAGCAGCGCGTCAGGTTTGCGAGGTATAGTCCCCGGCACCGACACTCGTCACGTGACGTTTCTCTTTGCGACTTTTTTGAAAATAGCAAAAGCTCGCGTGCATGACTTCTGGTATTAGCCCCGTGCGCGACCGAAAGCGTCGCTGTGGGTACGGCCTTCCACGATTGGGTCGAACCGCTGACTGACGATCGGCCGGTGGATTTATCATCGACGGAATAAGAGGAATGAAAGAACTTCAATTTTGACGGCGCTGGCAGTGTTTCTTTGAGAGCGCAATGATTTCAAGCTTCCACCATGCTCATTGCAATCACTCATCGAACTTCGTTGTTCGCAAGGCAACGACGTCATGCCAAGGGGGAATCCATGGGGAGCGCGCGCGCTGATACATCTCGCCGCTAATAGGCGCTGAAGATGCGCAGGCAGGATTCTCGGAAACTCCTTTTATGACGTAACGCTCCGGGAAGCGATGGCGCTTCAGCGGTAAGCCTCAAAAATGATTTACTCCTAATCGACTGATCTCACCAGACAGTTCTGACTACGCCACCGCCGCCGCAATGCACCCAGGAGCTTTAGTCTTTCTGCACAATGCGACAGCCTCAATGGAGCTCTGCCGCCGTGTGTTTTGCAGACAGCATGTGACCGTCTTGTGCACTGCTAGCAGTAGCACTGCCTGTCTGCGCCTACGAACTAGAGTTATGGCGGCGTCACGCATGCGCCGAACGCCTAGTGAAGGATCGGTCTCATTGAGAAAAAATTGTAATAACAACAACAATTTTGATGCTCACCGTGATCCCTGAAGGCCAAATGAAAGACGGCCTTAGGTACAGTTTAGGCGCTCTCACAAACAGAGAACCCCATTTTCTTGCCATCTATTACGAAAGCTTACGTCTGCTTACGAAGTCGCCGGAAGCATCGCGAAGGAGGCATTGCACGAGATCATCCGAGACATACAACGTTTCGGCAGCTTATACAGCAAGAAATCGTATGGTGTCCGGTGCGGTCCGCGCCCGTCTCTACTTGAAAGCAAATACGTTACTAAAAAATAAAACCAAAGGAAAAAAGAAAAAAAGTGCCTACAACCCCTGTAACGCCGAATTAGAGCGCAGCTCTTGAGGAGGAGGAGGGAAGGGTACGGAGGGGATGGTATGCCCCACCTCCTCATCCGTACCCTCTCTTCCCCTCCTCATCTACGCCTCCGTGTTCCTCTGCCTCCTTTCGCCTCTTCTTCCTCCTCCCATCCCCCTCTCTCACTCCTCTTCCCTCCTTCCCAGCCTCCCTCCGCGAGGTGCATTATGGGACGTCTCCCATAATGCACCGCGCGAGGTGGCCACGCCGACGGCAGGGAGCCGATCAAGCCCGGAAACGTACGCCTAAAAGCTGCACTCTAAAAAAAAAACGAGTGTAGAAGTAAGCTGGTGAATGCTTAATTAACATGGTGATTTTGCCCGAGACTCGGTGTTCTTGCCACAAGATGACATAAACACACAGGCGCGTTCCCGCGCTATGTCGTCCTGTAGCAAAGGTGCCCTATAGCCTCGAGCAAGCCACACCGCCTATACGTTCCTTCCCTCTGCTCACTTGCAGTAGACAGCGCTAAAACCTCCGAAAACGGTGTGGGCATCGCTGGCGCAAGCGAGAAAACGGATGCGCATGAACGCCGTCCACGCCGTGGAGCAGCGCGGGGGAGAGGGCTGCCACCGGTGCGCCAGATACCGGGCTCTCCGAAGACGGCGTACGCAGCGACTCGTGTCGACCGCAGGCTCGAGGATGCCCAGGGATGGCGGCAGCCTCGCTCCGCCAATCTCCAAAGGGGAAAACCCCGAGACTGCGGAGCATACAGCCGCTCTCAACCGCGCAAAATCTGTCCGCGCCAGCGCCATCGGGATTTCTGCGGAGACGTGCTCCCCATGTAGCAGAGCATCTGGCGAAAGGAGCCTATAGATCCAATCCGCTGAGCGGCCCAGTCAGCTCGCCCTAGCGTCAGGTGGTGCCCGAGCTTGAGATATGTCGGCGAACCTTCCACACGGCGATGGAGGCGGCATGGTGCGGTATCTCTGCAACGGAGTTTTGCAGCGGGCAAAATGTAGGTTTGAAGCAGCCGCCGACGGTTTTAGGAGCGAGATGCCACCCGTTCCGTTAGCACGTCACTCGGAAATGTGATTGCATCGCTAAATGAGTTCATAATCGATTGAGGGTTCCCATTTGGCGCTGAAGAACATTACTTGTTCTCTGCTGCAGTAAGAACAGATGCAAAAGAATCACACAGCCTTCATTTTTCTCTTTTAGAAATAATGCTGAGGCTTGACCGTTGGGCTCCCATTTACAATCATTAAGGCTAAAAAAAGTTGTCGTATGCGGCATAGAGCAAGAGTTTACTTGAGATGAAGCCTCTCTCTCTCTCCCACTTTCACGTCTCAGTAGTCAATGCAGCCCGTAAATTCCCGCAAATTATTGGCAAAAATCACCATATCCGCTGAAACGTCTATGGAGAAGAATACGTCACGAGTTTCCATGAACACTGAACTCAAGATTCTGGCATTAGTAAACTCGTGAATCGGCCACTCAACAAATATCATCAAAATTCCAGATCAAGCGCCTTAAGAGGCACTGCGCTTTAGCTCACGCTCGAACCAGAATTGAGTCGACGTTCACCGCCCTTTCTCATCGACTGCTGCACGGGAACTTCATGGACTACCGTATGTTATTCTAAGCGAGGACCCACGTTTCGTCGTCCTCTCTTGGCATATCCCTTTAAAACGAGAGGTCAACCCTGAGTCAAAACCAAAAAAAGATCGACCCGCATTAGTATACTGAGCATAATTTCCCAGGCCAAATCGCTAACCACGTGCTCCCCATGTCAGCCGCCGCTTCCTAGCACTCCGGTGCAAAGCGGTGAAGCTAGACACTCAGTGGAATCACAAACGCGAGTTCCAAATATGCGTCGACGGATTGACAAGTGACGAGGGTCTTATAGGTCCAGCGGAGCCGCGGTGCTCGAGTCCACTGCATCGAACTGGGTTCAGCTGACTTGGCTGGCGCACCGCGGATTCATCGCGGTGAAAAGGCCAAGAGCTTTAAATGGGAAAGGAGGTCACAAACAGTCCGCTATATATATATATATATATATATATATATATATATATATATATATACATATATATATATATATATATATATTTATTTATTTTTCCGAGTTATATGCTTACGTTTCGGGCTTTCTGCTTTCGTGTACTTGTTTCCTTTTGGCGCACTCAACGATATGCAGATTAGCGAAATCCTCAATTTACCCCATCCCAAAATCATTTTCATTGTAGGCGCAAATATGATCGCAGTTCTTAGCACAATAAAATGGCGTTTTGGCGCAAGATGTGTAGCACACTTTCGTTGGATTTCGGGCGATTGGGCGCAAACAAGCGCAGCACTTTCATCGCTGCTTTAGGGCACCGTTTGTGCACATTCTTTATGGGGGCTTCACATGGTATGGATGATCACGCGTGCGCACATTTTCTCGCGACGTAAAGCATTACACGTTGGGTGGCAAGGTCGATGATTTCTGAATCAGCAAGCGAGTTTTTGGGGGTAATCTACAATCTATCCTCAGATTAGCGCTGTGCTGTGGGGAGTCCGCTGCGGTGTTGAGCGCTGATTTCACGTATTATACGTTCACAAAAGTTTAACAAAAACCTATATTTTTTTTTGAACGACATTTTAGACGCTGACTCCGCCACGTGATCGCCGACAGCTGGTAGTTAGCCGCCGTCCGTGTGTTATACAACCTGCAGGTAATTAAAGACTGGAACGGTACCACAATAAGAGAGCTCGATCAAGACCCGTCGTCTCGCACCTGCGCGGCTTTCAAAGCGTTGCGCTGTGAAGGAACACGCATTTTCCCGGTATACAATCCGTCGCACCGCTACAGTGGATACAATCGGAACTGACGTCATTCCGCGTTGATCCGAGAGAGGCGAAGCGAACGACGAGGAAAGGGATGGTCGGCGACGCTCCTTGGCTGGCCTGCTCAGCCCGAAAGCGGATCGCTACTCCAAAGCAGAGCGCCGCTCATTAGACGAAACAGAAAGAGGTAGGACCACCCACTTACGGAGCCACCCTGCCGCCCCTCGCGGTGCACTGCAGCCGTCGAAGAAGCCTTCGCCGGTCTGCCGTGCAATAGCCACGTCGGGCATGCCGTCCGGCCACTAGAACGCGAACGATAAGCATATCATCCAACGGCCTTGCACGCTTGCTTCGCGAGCGATAACTTTTCGCGCAAGGCAGCGCTTTCCACGGGCTTCAGTCGGCCTAGAACGAATGTTTGGAGTTTTCCACGGCTGCTCAGTAAGTACCAATGGGAGCTGTAGCTTATTTTAAGTCATTCAGGTATTGAGCGAACTTTGATAATAAACTGTTAATTAATGCTGCTTTTCTCTTCAGTCCGGACGTTGGCTATAATTAAGCTGTTTCTCAAGTTTTTTTTTTTTTCAAACGTTAGGTTTTACAATTGCTTTAAAGTCTTCGCAGAAACTCACGTGTATATCAAAAGAATCGCCGGAGTGTCTTTTTCCAAATTCCAGGTTAAACGCGCTCGTCGCCTTCTGCGTCGTGCTTCGGCTATGCGTGCATGCTCGAAGATCACGAGACGCATGAGCATTGTCGAAGGCAGGGAAGCTCGCGCTGGAGTGGGACATCTACTCTTTGCCCCGTCACCCTAGACCTAGCGTTCAAATAAAACAATTCCCTTCAATTCGACGCCTCCCTGCGTTCTTATCCCGTTGTCAGTGACTATATGCGAAAGCTCGCAAACATCTTTTGGCACGCGCAAGTTCAGTAAATGTGAAATAGGCTCGGGCATCCCTCCTAAATACCCGTCTGGAAATGCGGACACGCCAGCACGCGCCGACGAAGAGAAAAATTATTAAAAAAAAGAGAAAGAATCTTTTAGAATCTAGGCATTTGATTTTCGGCAGAGACGGTAATCGCGATAATTGCCAGCTCGAACACTTTCGGGAATGATATCGGTTACGAGGAAGCGGGCGCGCAGAAAAAACTCGTGTCGATGAAAAAGTAGCACCGTCGTAAGTTATCTCATCTTGAAATTTTCCATGCGTCTTTCTGCGCGCGAGTGCGTGAGTGCTCTCCCGCAGACAAGGTCAAGCGCCGTGGTGTCACCGCCAGTTATTGACGACTCCCAAAGGCGTTTCCTAGCATTGCTGCTTCAGAGAAAATGCAGGTTGACACCATCTTCCGGTTAAGTCCATAGTCGAAAAAATGCAGATAAGTGAACCGTGACAGATCGGATAGCCGCAAAGGATAGAAAGCCGCCAAAAAAGACATTTACCCAAACCGGACAAAAACAAAACAAAAAAGTTTTGGGCGCTTTTAGAATTTTGATTTTCATTCAATGGAAATCAATTTGTCAAAAAAAAAAGTTGATTAGAAATCAACCAAATTTTGATTCCCATTCGATGGATGCATCAATGATATTTCGACTATTTCCTCTTTAGAGACCAAAATGGACGTATACTGAGCTCCCCAAATATTGACCGCGTAGAATGCACCTCCAATAACTACATACATGTTTCTTATTTTTTTTTTGAGAAAGAGTGAGAGAGAGAATTTTGTGGGTGAGCTATTCGTTTTAGAGTTTGATACACTCAAGACTCTCGAACAAAAATATCGAAAACCACTCGGCTGCCAAAAAAAACTTTTTCTTGCTTACGTATAGGGCGGACTGGACGATCGCGTTTTGGAGCATAAAGGGCGGTTAAAGATAATGCACCAAACTTCAGAAACTGCAAAAACTTTTAAACGAGTGTTAGAGACTATGGTATTTTAAGCTCCTTCTTATCCCTTGATACGAAAAAGTTTCAAGGTTTGTAGCAGACTTGTACTGTAGTTCAACTACTCTACTCAAGTTACTGTAGTTTAACTACTTTTCTGAGTAGTTTAGTAACTTTCAATTACATTTTTATTTCGGTAATTAGTAGCTTTATAATTACTTTTCCCAGTAACTTCTACTCAAGTTACGATTACTTTCGATTTTAGTGGTTGTTTCCTACCAATAAACATTCTCTGCACAAAGGAATAAGATGCTGGAAGACCAGCTGATATTTGCAAAGAGAGCGCCGTAGAAAGAGGAGAGGGGAGAAAATGGTTTAGAGAGTCTGAAACCTCCCAAACTAATTAAAACTTTGGTTTGGGCTAGTTGGTCCATGGTAGCGCCTTGTCCCTGTCGTTTGTGTTATTTTCTATTGTCCCTGTCTGTTTGCGCTTTTTAAACCTTATACCTCCAAACTAGCTTTTCACAAGCCCCCTCCCCCCCCCTCTAATTTACCGTACTTTACTTAAAGTACTTTTTGGATGTACTTTTTGAACACTGTAAACAAGCATAGCACTGTCTAAAAAACCAAGCTCAGACAGTGCTAAACCTCACAGTTGAAATGACACATTCGCACGCAACATCGTTGACCAAACAAATAAGTAAAATCGTTAGGCGCAAATAGACCAGCTATTAAAGCATTCTATGAAAAAAAAAAGTTCATATTTGGCTAGCACAATTTCGCTAACGATTGAAACCTCTGTACCTTTTGACCACAAAAAAAAACATATAAAAGTAACTTCAAAGTAATTCGCTACCTTTTTACGGTAATTCGTAATTTTCTACGTACTTTCTGTTTGAGTATTTATACTTACTCAGAATTACTATTGACGTCAATACTCAGTAACTTAACTTAATTATATTTTTGAGTAACTTGTGCATGTCTGCTGTGTAGTGGTGCGGGTTCTACAGCCTGACCTTGCCAAGCGCGGAAATACTCTGATCTCTCTCTCCTTTTTTCTTTTTTTTGTGCTTCGGGTTTGTAGTTTTTGTGATTCGGGTTTGTGTGAGGTTGTCGGTACGGTTGAAACAAGTGCTTTCATGTTTGCTGCATGAAGGCACTCTAGGTTGAAGTTAGGGAAGACTGTGTAGGGGCGAGGAGGTCGTTGGGTTGTAAAAGGGTCTGTGACATGTATATAAGGCGATGGTTGCTCATCAATTTCAAGCTGTGTTAGGAGACTCGTCTGTTTCTGCATTGATTCGTTGTTCTGTCTGCTTTCATTGTTCCTACGTCTCAGGGTTGCCGTCAATTTCATTCACCAGTTTGCCTGCGATTTTATGGTCGATCCCAAAATTGTCCCAAATAAACAATGTTCTCAATTTTATCAAATAAACATTTTAATAATGAGAAAAATTTTAAAAAGAAACTGCAAAAATGTTTGAAAAAAACAAGCAGGTGAATTTTAGAGTATTTCTATCCAGTGATTCTGAATATCATGTTCATTTTCCCTGGATATGTAATTAATCACGAGAAAACACTAAAAACCTCCGACCAGTCGTTACGCGTGTCGCTGGTGTGGGCAGCGCGTGGAATTGCAAGCTTGCCAGAGATATATTCCCCCGACTGACATCGTCGCGTATTTTTGACCTTTCTGAAAATAGCGAGTGCGCGCGTGCATAGCTTTGATGGAGCTGAAGATGAGCGAAAGAGGAGATTCCGAAAACTCCGGGAAGGTGGTTTCAGCGCGAATGCTTCGAAAATGCTTCTGCAGCCTCGGTGCACCTAATTGAAAAACAACCTCCAATATCCGAGATCCCGAAAAAAAAAAATTAAGCTTTTTTTTTTTAAACCTGAAATTAGTTTAGTTTTTCTTCGAGCGTTATTCACACCGCAAAATAATGTACTATAGTACAATGATTTCCGTTCGTCAGCTTTCAGACAGTGACGCATTAACATACTCACGTAGGCGGCAAGCACAGCGGCCTCTCGAACGCGAATCGCTAAAAGCGCCGAAGGAATTTGCCAGGTTTGAGTCATGCAAATCGGAGGATAAATAGCCCCAATAATTAACGACCACTTATACGACAAAACCCCGCAGCATCTGGTGCAGAGAATACACCCGTAAATCAGCGCTCAAAGACCGCAGCGGCCTGACCCGGTATAGCACAGAACGCGGTGTGGCAAATACCCCCCCAAAAAAAAAACGTAATTTTTTTATTTAAATATTACCGACGTTACTTGAATGGCGACGTACAACCTCGGTTTCTGCAGGAAGACAATCCTCTTAGGGCGCCATCTCTAAGCTGCGAGAGGTTGGAAGTTGGGACAGCGTAAGTGGAGAGGATGTAGGAAAGGGAGCGGGCAAGAGCTGCCGGAAGCGCGAAGTGTACGTCGGCGCTTAAAATAACATGCTGAAATCATGAAAAAATGGCGCCTGCATAACATCCGTACCGGCTTCCCGCGTATGTAGATGTGTACTAACGGTGATCTCTAAAGGCTGGCTCGGACATTTGCAACTCGATCTAATTGACAACGATAAAAAAGTGATTGTTTACGACGAGAGCGGTTAGTATGGAACGGGGTCACGGAACGCGTCTAATGGAGCGCAAATGTGCAGACCACGTCTCGAGTGCTTCACCTAACCTGATGGAGGATGTGCATGACGGAGTATTGCTGTTCCTGGTGGGGATACTGAGCAAGATCCTTGATCGCAAACATGGTCCGGTCCTGGGAGGTCTCGCGTGGTGTGTGTCTGCCGCCCTTTAGCGGAGAATGAGGCGAGGCGGCGGCATGGGCGCAGGTCAGGACACTGTAGCGATGCCTCGGAGAACACACTTTTTTTTTTTTTCGCTCAGTGGAAGGTGAGAGACGTGGCAGCCACGGTGCAGCGGTCTACAAATGCACAGGAAAGACACTCTGACGACTGAGAAGTGAAGTCAGAATCAGGACAAGACATCGGAGGGGAAGTCGTAAGCCCTGAGCGAAAGTGAAGAAAAACATGGAAGCAAATGTCTTACGAATGTAAAAATATAGGCCGAGATTCAATTCCTTCGATGAACCCGACGACCAGAAGGGATTTAGGGAATGAGCTCAACATAGAAATAACACCACAACAAATACCAAAAAAATAAAAAATCCGAGATCCAGCACAAATGACGACGACCTCCTGCCCCCTGGCAAAAACTGAGAACTTGACGATGAGTCGCCTCAACAGCGGCGATCATCACAGCCACGAGCTACTCAGCTCATAATGGGACTCTTGGAAACCACTTTATCGACAGCTAAAGAGAGACCCACTGCCGGTGGGGAACATAGCGTGCTCTCCTTATAGCCATGACACAAGAAAAAACCACCAGGACGTCGAACAAGTTCCGAAAGGATCGGTGTGCCGGAACTGATAAGGCTCACGTATAAGTGCAGACGACCTGCTGGTGGATCGGTCACTGACTTTCCGTACTCCAGAGAAAAACACTCTCCAGGTGACGCATGGGAACTGAGGTTGAGAACTGTCCTAACACGTCTGGAGTGTGACCCTTCCTGGGCACGGGTTCAGGGCTCGGAAGTCAGACCCAGCTATCCCAAGTCCGCACAACGACACCGAACAAACAGAGGACTGGAATCCCCCAAAGATGGAAATCCTCAGAGGCAGTCACTCATCCAGACGGGGGGTCCGAGTCGGCAGCTTCGCCCATGGAACCAGTTGGTGGCTGTCCAGCAGGCATCCGCAGGTCGCGTTGCTCGACGACGACTACTTCCAAGTGGCAAGTCACCGAGGTTCCCCGGGGGTAGAGGTGCGAGACGCGTGGTGAGGACTAGATGGAGCGTTTCGTCACGTGACAGATTCGGGGCCCCGCCCATGCGCGAGTCGACCACACTACTCGTCGTACCCAGCCGCGGCCGATGGAGCATGCAGCGCACTGCGGCGCCGACGTCACGCCAGACTTGGTCGCGGGGCGGTGCTGTTGACAGCAGCCAAAGACTATTTTGCACACACACACACACACAAACAAAAACAAAAAACGAAGCGTCTTTTTCTTTTTGAAAGGTCGGACATCAGGTCTAGAAAAGACGTTAAAGTTGACTAGTTAGGCGTACATTATCCGGCACCTGTGACCGTGTCAGCGCGCTTGTCCGATCCAGGCATCTCTCATTCTGCTCGCTCTCATGAGACTCGTCGTAGTGCCTGTTCTCTCCACGTTGACAACAATCATAAAAAAAAAAAAGAAACGTAGGCAGTTGAAATGGTGTTTTTCATAATTATTATCGTTTTATTTATCTTTTTTTTCCACTGAGGGCCCGAGTGGCAATCTGACGGCCAAAACTGACGGCCAGTTATAGATTACGACCAGCTTGAACTTGGCAGACCGAAAAACTTAAAAATAAGAGAGAAGAGAAAAGACGAGCGCACTGCTGAACTACAGCAAGGTTGGAACCGCATATAGCCTATTCATGCATCATTATTGAGAAATAGATACTGCCGGACTACCACCAACTATGGATAGGAACCACAGTAGCCCACCCATGCATCATTTTAAATGATTACGAACGAAGGCCACCAAACAATCGGCCTTCAGGGGGATCATAGACCTCTTAATTCGGCCAGACACGATTTATCACTTTTTAGTACAGGTGAAAGGCCTATACGAGCCACACGGACGGGTACAAAGCTAAGTTGGTCTAATTTTCATTACTGTCCCATCTCCGTGCAAGCCTGCGGCCTTCGATGGAGCTCAGAGTCCGCAAATCGAAGCAAATTAGATGTCTAGAGAACGAGAGGACGACACTGGCGCACGTTGGATGAGACATCTAGCCCGTGTATTACGATTGCTAACCTGGATATTAAACGTGCATCATCGTAAGCCTGGTGTACGATGGGCATCCAGCTTGAAACGGGCACGGCTGACCCTGGGTTATGCGACGCGCACTCACGTTCCACGTGCTCGAGCTGCGCAAGTTAGCCATCGTGCAAGTAGGGGACCATCGAGACCAACGGGGTCGCGCTGCTGGCGGCAGGACTTTCAAAAGGATGGAACGTACCATCGGGTCAAAAATAATCCGGAAACAATAAGGGGTAAAATGCAAGAGGCGGTCGCGTCCCAAGTTGTAACATCGTATACATGGAACAAACGTGCGGAGGAGGCTGTTCTCCGACGGCTCCTGTTTGCTGGCAGCTGCGGCGAACTTTGGACCGACCGACAGGCTGCACACGGTCGTTCCGAACGTCGACGACACGACTCGTCAACTGGCGCCATGACGTCCTCGCGCGGTGGCACATTGCATCTCGTCGAGTCAATGTTTGCGCTCAGGAACGAAAAACAAAAGACGGAAAGCGCCAAGAAGAAGAACCAAAAGAAAACGGTACAAGGAGGTCGCGACTCCCGCGGCAACGCCCTGGCGAAGAGAAAACGCGAGCGACATTCGGCGTCACGCTCGCTGCACATGCGCCGTCCAACTGGAAACAGCTCAGTTGATGACGCGCAGCGGGAGAGCGCCACCGTCTTCCGCATAGGGACCACTTGGTGACAGGCGAAGAGTTCTGAGAAGAATCCCCACCTTTCTCCACTTCAGCGTAGCTGACGCTGGAGAGGAGACTGACATCCTTTCCAGCGTCCGCCCTGCTAAACTGCAAAAAGTGGGAAGAGTTCCCACTGAACTCTTACCCCCTTGTCTCCGCCCTCCCCTCAAACGTCATAACTTGATGGATGGATGTGGCTCGAACGCTTTGAATCCGGGCGACAACTTGCAGCCATCTAGCAGGTTTTTTGCTTTTTTTTCTGCTTTTTTTTGCGTCCGTTTTGGCGTCGGCGGTGACGCCAAGAACGGACGCGTCCGCCGCTTTGCGGTGTCTCTCGTCGAGCTGGCACCAGTCTGTTTGCCGCTTGGGGTGGGGCTGGGTACCACTAACGATGACGTCACGCGCGCAGGCCTTCCTCTTTCGGGTGGTACTGAGTGAGTGAACCGAGGCGGCATGGTTCACGCATACGCATTTGTGCCCGAGTCTGACCGACTGCGTTGCAACCCCTTGCATGACAACATGACCGTGAGAGAACACACTGGCACCATCTATCAGACCGGCACTGGAACACTGCAGGTCCATTTCCAAAACTCACGGAAGATTTTTTTTTGTATATTTCCCAGATCAAAATCTACACCTTATCTATGTCAAATGGTCGAACCACTGTCCGAATTAAGTAAAGCCCGCGGTAAAGAATGACGAATAAAGGAAAAGAAATATTGTAGGCAGATTGGAAGGATACCAGGATCTTCCAAAAATGGCGCCTTCTCTCGTCGCGCGAGGCCACAGGCGGACTCGCGGCTCGGTCGCAAATGTGCGAAGGGTGCGTCCGCGTGAGTATTGCAAATTAACTGCAGAAGAGGCATACCCATTAACAGGGTCAACCCAGTCCTAAGCAGTCGCAAGTGTCTGAATGCGGGCCACTACTGCATTATCACTACAAACTGACTGCTCCTTTCGCCTAGAGTAGATCAGCACAATTACAACATGTTTCTAAATGTTTGACCGCAGACGAACCGTTTTGCGGAGTCCAACAAAGTATGCGATTTGACGCGCCAGAATTGAGAACAGTGTGTCAAAATCGTCCAATATTAAATAACTGAGAACAGCATTTCAAAAATCGCCCCATATAAAAAGAACTGAGAACACCGTTTCGAAGTCGCCCCATATAAACCAACTGAGAACAGCATTTCAAAAAGCCCCACACATAAAAAAGAATTAAAACAGCGTTTCGAAATAACCCCATATAAAAGAACTGAGAACAGCGTTTCGAAGTCGCCCAATATAAAAGAACTGAGAACAGCGTTTCGAAGTCGCCCAATATAAAGAAGAGACACAGAACAGCGTTTCGAAGTCACCCAATATAAAAACGTTGACTGAAACCGACAACAGTGAATGCTGGCTACTGTTCTATTTGGTGACTAGTGGTTCCACTGAGTTGGGCTGTTGCTTTGCAGCGTGTTCAGATTTGGTGTTATTTTGGCACATTGTAAGAATGTGCATGCGTCTTAACCTTTTTTTGTCTGCGTGCCCTTACTTCCTGGCTGTTATTCAAACAGGTTTATACTGAAACATTTATCCTTACTAAAAGATGAATTACAGTAATGTGATCGGTCTGAGTCATTCTGGATCAGCTCTTGGAGCAGCCAAGTCAATTTTAGAGCAGCAGAAAGAACTTTTAAACATGAGCGCACATTTCCCTTTCAATCATACCACTGCAAATATTATGTTAAGATTAATGTGTCAGCCTGTCCAGCTAAAAGGCAATGTCTACTTTGCCTTCTCACTTATCCGTTGTTAGCTTCGATTGCACAGCAGGAGTGACCCCCTCAAACAGAAAGCTAGCATTTAGGTGTGTAGAAGCACCGAACCTGACTAACAAGATGACTAATGAAGGACAGCACAAAACTGCTGTGAATAGTTATTTTAGGTACTGAATCACTGAAATAATGTTAGAACATAAAATTTTTGAGCACCTAAGTCAGTGGTTCTTTTAAGTTCGAGAAGGTTGTAATAAAACTGCAATGTATAATTCAGATAAAAACCGGCTTGCGTAAATTTCGATCATGCACGTCAATTATATTTTATATGTAAGACTTCATAACGAAAGTGGGCATGTGAACGATCAGTATGCCTTCTTAAAACAATCCCGCTCAACTCGTTAAGGTTCTTCCCAAACTTCTCCTGTCAATTTAGTTATAATTTACAGCATCTATATAAATATTCTTGCAATGCCAAAGTATCCTCGTTCAATCTCCAGTGGAAAGAGGTACCGAAGGATATCGCAGTCTATCATCCAAGCCGAAGTTTGTGTTCGGTGTGCCGCGTCTCGCTCTGGAGGAGTCCGTTCCCCTCAGCACGCGGGTGCCGCTGCAGCCAGCAAGACACGCAAAATCGCAACGCCCACTTCGCGGTTGTCGCTTCTCTGCAGTACGCCAGCGCGCGGTGAGAAGCGCAGTGGAGGCTCCTCAGCAATACCTTCA
>JAZHYW010063203.1:0-13552 GCA_037355805.1 Ixodes ricinus
TGACTCGGGTTTGCAGGCTGTCTCTTGTATGACGTGTGCGCAGTGTGACCCCGGCTTTAGGATCAGTGGTAGCGGAAGAACACATAACGTGTTGCGCCGTCCTTGCATTCGAGTTCTTTTCTAACGTCGTGCCTATCGACGGTTTCTGATGACCTTTTTCATAAGTCTTCACGCTGGGGGTTGTGTGCGCATGTGCCACATTTTAAGGGAAGGCCACTGCTTTCCAAAAGTCGTTTCGCCGATGCAAAACTTTGCAAAGCTTACTCAGGAACGGCGGCCGCTCTTGTGAATACAAATGGCCTGTTTTCGTTTACAATCGGGAAGGCGGTAAAAGGAAATCGTAACAACGAACATCGCGACATTTAGGTGATTTCGACAACCTCCCTAAAGTTTCGCCGATTGACCTGAATTTTCTTGAATATACAGTGTAGTTCAAAACTTTTATATATATATTTACACCAAATGCGAAATATAGCAAAAAAAAAAAAAGAAATGAAAATGTGGTAAAATAAATAACCGAAGAAAGAATACAAACAGGAAATTCGTGCAACCTTTATGGTTTTCGCGAAAGCCGTGTATCACAAGACTATACGATCTCGGCAAATGTTCAAAGGCAATCATCAGGGGGTATATCGATGGCTACGTTATGTTATTACTGAGATATACTTATTTGCGGTAAAAGGCTATGGGCCCAGATCGCCCCATCTATATTCGGAAGACGTGCTGATGTCACAAACTCTATTGAACAAATAGCAGTTAAGCAGAGAGTTGCGTTGTCAGCAATAAAAACAAGGTATAAAGCAAGCCAGTAAAAAAAATAACAACAACAACAACAACAAATAAGCACAACAACGACTTTTTAGAGGCTTGCACATCTAGGTCGCCAAGGGTGAATGTTGCGCGCCTTGAAGACAAAATCAAATGTTTCCCTAGGATTTCCACTCACGTATCTTAACGTGACCTGGGCAAGTTTTCCAGCATGAGAACACTCGACAACTCGTAAAAACCGCGGGACGCAAAACCAACGCGTAAATCTGTTTCTGATTGTTTGTTCCCCAGCTTTAATCGCCACTGGACCCTAGACCAACGTTGTGTAGGCTATCGTCGTCGTCATCGTTGACCAGAATTGTGACGACGAGACAACTGAGCTTTGCGACGGCGGTGGCACATCACAAGCTTCGGACAAGAAAAAACGTTTTAGGGCGCTAGCTTGTCGCCTCGACGGGTCAAAGGGACGTGTACACGGTTCGTTTTTACTCTTAGTGTTGAAAGAAAAATAATGTAGCAGATGTTTCCGAAAGGGGCCCTGCGAGGAAACGCGTGCTTAGCTTCTCGCGCAGAGTCTGCAGCGATCAGACGCCAGACTCTGGGTGTAGAGCAGACGGCGCTCATGTTCGCTGTGATTGGTGGGGAGATATCGGGTAGAGAAGTGGGCAGGTAGTCTTTGCGTGTACCCACTATACCTACCAATCAGAGCTCGGCACTCTGTCATCGCCGCACGCTGTCATCTTTTCCTCTATCTCAGGTTCTCACCGTATTAAAAAAAAAATTCTAGTTTTAGCAGACGATTCTCAGTGCAGCTCTTGCCGTGAAAGAAGTTTTTTTTTTGTTTTGTTTGTTGTTGGCAGCCAAAATGTCCTAAAGGGTGTAGTTTTCGACCTGCAACGTTTTTCTCGACTTCTGCTGAAATAAAAACCAATCAGCCACACCCGCCGGAAGAAATAGCTTGGCGTTTTGACTAAGGTTTTCTTTTCTGACACTTTCGCGGTCCACTTTTAGAAGTTATGCTGATCACTAGAATGCGGAATTGCTGGTTGGGGGAAGCAAAAAAAAAGAATAAAAAGTAGCTATATATGTTTGGCCTTTATTCCTACACAAGTTGCTGAGAGTTTTTTTAACGGAATATTTTTGTTCCCGCACTTGATTTCTAACAGTCAGATCCGTCTTTTGGTGTGGACCACGCAAAACAGAGAGGTTTAAAAAACATATTCTACCTAACGTTTTTATATAAACAAAAAAGATTTCGAAGATTTATTGTGAGCCACAGAGTGAGAACGGCAGGGCGTGTCTTTCGAACGCCCGGCCTCCATCACGCGTTCCATGTCTCCCGCAATGTTCCGGGTGCGCGTGCGTGCTGATGTGCGCGAAACGCCGAAGCCCTTGTCGAAGCTACGCGGAGCACAAGTTGGTACGCTTCTTCAGGGTTGCGATGACGTCAGAACGCCGAGCTCCGATTGGCTCGATTGGGAGGAGAGGGGAGACCTCAGTGTTAGCTGCCTTGAGGTCTACCCACTATCCTGCCAATCAGAACCAATCAGAGCTCGACGTTCTGACTTCATCGCAACCCCCGTTCAAAAAGCAGAACCAACTTGCGCTTCGCATAGGAAGCTGGTGGTGCTGGAGGTGGGGAAACTAAAACACCTCCCTGACCGTTCTCACCTTGCCAGTGAATATTACTCTCCTCAATTCGGAATATCTGCCCGGAGTCATCCGCAGAAAGATTCTATAAATTACTCCAAAAATTCCTAAACCCCCCTTCCCCACACACACACAAAAAAAAAGAAAAAAAAAGCCGTAAGGTTTTTGTTATAGTGATCGGTACAAATATCCGACATTTTGATACCTAAAAAAAAAGGAATATTTTTCCAAATTCATATTCAAACTTTAAAGGCGAGATCACACTGCTAATACTGTCGTAGCAAAAGACAGTGTGCAAACACTGTCCGAGGCATGTTTCTTCCTTGTATGACGGTCACATTGGTAATACAAAAACCCTTCGGTAAAATTTACAAGGTTGAATTTTTTTTCTGGAGTATGCATTCAATGTATTCGGCCTAAAAGTTGGTTTGACAAAGCTCGTTCTTACAGTGGAGCTCTTAAGGGCTAGTTTCCCCAGTATCGTGTCCTTGGGCAAACAAATCTCGACAAGAAACTTTGCATAGCTACCGCCATCTATTAGCGATGGCGGCAACCTGACAATCGGCTTGCCGGTTGTCTGGTAGCCGCCGTCACTAATAGATGGCGGTAGCCTCTTAGAGTTTCCAGCCTTTACACTCTGGTTTGCCGACTTGCTGCCGGCCATTACGAGTATTTCATTCCCACCATACTACAGCTTCGCTGGTCTTCCTTCTTCAACCAAAGTGGAAAGGCTGAAAGTTTTATTTATTTTATTTTCCCTGAACATTGCTTTATAAGCTCCAGGAAACAAAACAACAACAAAAAACAGCAACCTGAAGAAAGAGCGCACATTCCCGCTTCATTTAAAGATATTTTGAAAAAAGTGGCTTTATATTTAATCGAGCGACTTTCGTCGGGAATGAAAGTATGTGCGATCGTTCAGCAGAATGTAATTTTGAGCAGTATATTTTTTAACGTTAATGTTTTTTTTTATATCAAGTAAAGATTAACTGTTGGTATTGAACAAAAAAAAACGGCTAGAGGATGCAAGCTGCCACCTGATTAAAATGAATTCGACTGTGTATATTCCATTCACCAAGACGCCATATTTGGTTGCGTTGTCCACAGCGCATGCACAAAACAAGTCATCACCTTATTATCTGTTACGAACAACTGATCTTGACGCGTTCAGGGATTCGCTAACGATGACGCAATGGGCAGGTCTTATCTTCTACGAGGTATTGGCTTTGTATACGAGAGAAAAAGAAAGAAAGAAAGAGCGAGATAAAGATGTTTTGTTTAGAGGGTTTGAAAAGTATTTCCGGAATGATTTGTTTTGCAGAACGATGAGGTTAACAAACGATTAATGTTAACAATTAGTGAATATTTTTAAATATAGCGATTATTGTTGAGAAAATAAATATGTCGTGAAAGCAATGAAAGATAATTATACTTTTTTTTTTTCAGAAATAGTTTGCGCGTGAGCGTTCAAGCAGCAAGTTCGCTGACGTTGTTTCAAAACGTTTTATATTAAAAGTTCTTCTTGCTTTCATTTTTTCTTGTTTGACGCGGCGGACCGTTTTGCATGTACACAAAGCAATTTACCGATTAACTTATATTTATTTATATATTTATTACTAGGGTTCCGCGTTCTCGGTATATACCGATAATCGCAGACAAATAACCCCGAATGTTCTTTCCCGCAATCGGTGAAAACCGAAAACACCGAAATGAAGCTTGCTTTGAAGAAGAAAAACCGCAGTTTCACGGAAGGAAACTTTTATAAATAAATATTTTTTGGGGGTCTACCCAAAGCACCGACCACACTGAACTGTCCGCGACGCTGCTTGCTTCTTCGAAAATAGTTTCTATGCGTTTTATTTAGTAATACATAACGCATATAACGTCGTGTTTTCTAAAGCGCTCTAGATATACCTATGCTTTTACCATATGAGCCCCGATAAGCCCGATTTTTAGGTCGGTGTCTATTTGTGATATCACAAATAGACACCGAAAAACACCGAATTCTGGCACAAATTTAAACATAAAAAAGAACCCCCTAATGTGAAGGGAAATAACCACCGAAAACAGGGAACCCTATTTATCACCTACAGCGCCCAAAGGGCACTGTAGAGGGGCACACACATCTATAATGTCTAACGTATAACGTTCAGACATATAATAACAAACACATATATTATAACGTTCAGACATATAATACCAAAGACATAAAAGAGGGTTCAAGAATAACAAAACAAACACAGCTCAAAAATTTCTTTACATATAATCCGTAAATATGCTGTAGCAAAAAAAAAAACACTATATAACTCGCTGGAGATGTAAAAAAAAAACATAATCTGTAATTTATAGCGTCACAATTTTTCTCGGCAAACTATTCAGTTCCTTTATTGTTCGTTGAAAAAAAGAGTTACGGAACTAATCAGATTTTCATGTTTGACTGTACTTTGAAATTGGCTCTACTACAAAATATTCTGAAGCACCTTATGTTGTTATTGTAGGGCGCATACATAAGCTGCAACGGCATAAAATTAAACATAAATTACGGTGCATAAATCGTGCGTCGCACAGAAAATATATCGAACGTTCTTTTCCGATTGATTTCATAAGTGCGTCCCTGTACGTTCGCGGAATATGTATAAAATCCTTTCAGACCAAACGCGCTTTGCAATGCGGAACACAATGAGCAAGTTGTCGAAAGAGCCTCGGAATTCAAAGAAAGAATTTTCATTGATTCAATTTATTTTCTCCAAATATACAGCCCGCTTTTGTAAATGTACAATGTAAATATACCAGCTCTGTCAGGGCTGGCCAAAAAGATCCGCTAATAAATGATGCAGTATATTCGAAGGCACAGAGGGATTAGCGAAAAGATTTCCGTGCGCGTTGTCTTTAACGTCAGGATCAAATTTCAAAATTTAAAGCAGCGTCCGGGTAAACATTTAGGCTAAGATTTATAATGCACATGTCTTCAGGTACTATTTGCTGTCGACGATTTCGCAAGTAGGACGACGAAAGAAACTGAATAAATAATCTTCGTCTAAACAAAAACAACATCTAAACGAAATGTGTGCATTGAATAAATGATTGTAACAGGAAGAGTTGAGCTAGGAGACTTACGGAATCAAATATCGACATATGTAACAAGAGGCTCTCTTCTTGTTTACCGCATTGCGGCGCAACCACCATGGACCTATATTATGAAACATCTTTTTAACGTGAAACGTCCATTGGCTGGGTGTTCGGCATTTTCGTGAAGAACAAAAGTGAAGCCTGGATGAGAACGTGGACGCTACCGCTCCATCCTGGTGAGTTTTGAGTGGAGGAGAAGAGGCCATCGCAGTAACGAAAAGCGTTCGCGACAGGCCGGAATCGAACCCGGAACATTTATGTCATCGAGCTAATCTGTTTCCTGCATGTCACGACTCACGGCCGGCAGATGCAATTTGACACAAGCTGTCACACGCTTTTATAACCCCGGTTGGTGCCGGTATCTCCATTCCAGGAATTGCGGAATCGCAATCGAGTGCACGTGCCATGCGTTAAGCCAGTCGTTAAACTAATCGATGAAGAGAACGCCGAGAGCGTCAACGCCCAGCAATTTGTTATGCATTTCTTTTTGCATTTCAAAAGAAGTGAAGGCCACACGTGCACAGCTTTGATCGGCACTCAAGGTGCGTGAGCGCAGAGCTAGACGTAGCGTTGACTTCAATCACAAAAAAAATGTTGTCCCAAAGTATATTTCCCAGAGGAAAATACGAGCGACCCTGCATCTGATGTAAAAGAAATCAGAATCTTGGTGACCAGAAAAAACATTCCTTTTTCATTATATTGCCGCAGAGAGCCGAAAAGGATGTTCCGGCGAAATATAGATGATCATTGAATTTTACGAAATTTTCACGGTGTACTAAATATCCACGAGTGAGTATCTATACAAAATATTTAATAAAAATATTTCGAAAAAAATTATTTTCGTAGTTTACGCGTACATCTCCGAATCTCTTGCTGTCGCTCCACTGGCCAAAACGAGCAGGGGCACTCGTGACGTCAAATGCTGTGTCGACAGGTCACAGAAGGCGACGCTCCCTACTCCACGACGTTGTGCGTTGTAGCGATAGTGAGCATCTGTTGTTTTGCGAATTGCGTCTGGTTTAAGCTGTTTGCGGCATGCGATGGAAGAGGGGGGATGGGTGATTGTCTGTGGGGCAGTCATGGGCATTTTTCTCCTAAAATGTAACAGTGTTACAGTTAGGGTTACCCAGGGAATATGTTACCCTGCTACAGTTACAGTAAGAAAATTTAAAGAATAACTTGTTAAAGTTACAGTTACTTCGCCAAAGTAACGCCGTTACTCCGTCGTAACATTACAAAAAATATTTGAAAACATTCAAAAATAACCTTCCTTAGTTATACGCATTTCAATTAGCATATAGTTTTGATAAGACATCGTGTTGTTCACGGTACTGAATCTGCTTTTTTAAGAAACTACGATTTCCCTAATAACCAATATTAACATGTCTGATTCCTTCCATTTCGATTTTTGGCATTAATAGATCGCTGAACAAGATCACAATTTAAGACAGTATTGGGTAAATACACTATACTTGTATTCACCTTAAGAAAAAAGTGGGCGTGTCCCTCTCGTGGCATGCTTATTGGTCGCATGCCGTCGCACATATTATTCCGTTTTGCAAAGTAGTTCCGATAAAAGTTTGCTCTCTGGGAAGCTAGCGTTATTAAAACTTAGATACATTTGTTATTCTCAGTAGGATAAATAATATACCTCCTTAGTACGCGTGTATTCACGTAATTCTACGCCTCACAAGATCTGAGGATCGTTGTTCGTAGTCAGCCGGCCAGCCGCTGTCGCTCGCCTTCCAAAATGGCGACTCCAACAACTCTGGCTGATCGGTCCGTGTTGTCAGCACTATTTCCTGAAGACGTTTCCTCTCGGGTGTACTACAAACGTCACGCAAGTGGAAATTTCCTGTCGAGCCAGACAAGGTAGTGTGTTTTGAACGTTTATTCTTGGATGCGGCGGCGGTACCAAGAAAAAAATGTGGTGGAAGTCGTCAACCTGACTGCCGCCGCAACGGGGATCAGTGTTAGCTCGGTCTACGAGATTAAGCGTGGCTTCAAATGTGCCAACGGAGCTGGGAAATCTCCTTCAAAGAAGCGCCCGAAATTCGCTGAGAAAAGGAAGAGGATTTCAAATCACGACGCGTGCACGTTGACGGCCGTGAGAAGCTGCCTGCACAATTTCTTCCGTCGGGGGAGATCCCAACGTTGAAGAAAATTGCCGCTCGTCTCCAAGAAGACGACGTGCTGCCGTCCTGTTCCGGGACTACCCTGTATCGCCTGCTGAAGGACATGGGTGTCGAGAAACATAAACGGAATCACAACTCCTTCCTAATTGAGAGAGAGGACATCGTCGAGTGGAGGCGGCGGTATTTGAGGGCAATCGGAAAGCACAGAGCCCAGAACCGCAAGATCTGCTTCCAGGACGAGACCATTGGGTGAACGCCGGCCTCACAGTTGACAAGGTGTGGACTGACAGCACCATAAAGTCAGCAAGTCAAGCCTTCATGTCTGGACTAACGGCCGGGCTAAAGGCTCCTTCTGGAAAAGGTGAAAGAGTGATTGTCACCCACGCAGGTAGTGACACTGGCTTCGTGTCCGGCTGCCTGGATGTGTTCCGTGGGAAGAAAAAGGGGGACTACCACGATGAAACGGACTCAAACAGGTTTGAAGCATGGTTTCTTCATCTGCTGGCCCATATCGAGTCTAACAGCGTAATTGTTATAGACAACGCGCCGTACCACAGCAGAAAGGCTGAAGCTGTTCCCACAACTGCAACAAAGAAGGGCGAGATCCAGCAGTGGCTCTCTACCAAGAACCTAGACTGGAGTGCAACAATGAAGAGAAAAGACCTCCTGAGCATTGTGGCAACGGTGAAGGATCGCTACACAAAGTACAAAATTGACGTCATGGCTGCGGACGCCGGACACACAGTGTTGAGGCTCCCACCGTACCATTGCGAACTAAATCCCATAGAGTTGATATCGGCACGAGTCAAGCAGGAGGTCGCCTCCAAGAACATCACATCCAAGCCCAATGACGCTGAGCGGCTCTTGAGGAAAGCAGTGGACAACGTAACAGCTGTCAATTGGCATGACTGTGTAGAGCATGTGAAAAAAATGGAGGCGAAGTTTCGAGAATGTGATGTCCCAGAGTCGAACCTCGAGCCAGTCATCAAACCCCTCAATGCAAGCGACACGGAGGAGGAGAGTGGAGTCGACGACGAAGCTGACGACGAGGACGAGGGTGAAGAGATCTTCGGTGTTCAGCCTTTAGAATGGAATTGACCGTGAACTAATGTCCCACTAGGACGTGTTTTCTCCTGAAAGTGGCTAGAACTTTGTACTCTGTTTGTCATACCCCAGAACACAAAGCGGTCCTTTTAAGCACCATTCACATACTGCAAAATCTAATTCCCGACTTCATACACGCCTAACCTCCAGTGTCATGTTATTGTCGTGATTCTACCTTTCATTACGTAATAGCCTTGTTGCAGATTATAATCGGGATTCTTACCGCCATCCACACACAGGGCCACTCGGGCAACAAGCAGAAGCTTTGATGGGATCCTGGAAGAACGTATCTCACATCAACCACGCTGTTTCTGTTTATAATCAGGATTTGTACCACCATCCCCACACCACGGAACTTAAGAGAACAGAATTAAAGACTAAAAATTGAAATTCACCACGACACACAAGGAAACCGATTGCCCACTCAATATATACACGTGAACGTCAACGCAATAACGTAAACAAAGGTATATTAGGACAGAATAAACTATACAAACTTACGTTCGTGGCTGGTAGCAGATCTGATCAATCCCAGTTCATCAAGTTTATGGCGATGTCGATGATGTCAGCTGATCTTTTTGCTTTAGCGCTCCATGGTTGCCGTTAAAAACTGTAAATACGCTAAAACTGGCAGACATTCATTTTTTTTCTCATTGTGTTTTTAGAAAGCCGACGGTATAAACAATGTTAGATATACAAAGATATGTTTATTGAAAACGGTTTAAAGAAGCGATGCAAAATTGTGCATAGCATAAGCATGTTTATGAGAAACAAACGCTATTTAACGAGGTATGTTCTAGCTTTTTGCCACTAGAGGATGCTGCAGTGCTAAATTCGTTTTGGTTTCAGTCTCTAATTGTGGATCCCACCACCTCCCGACGGAGAGTGGTGAAGTCTACGCAATATCGCGCCATTTCATTGGTGGAAACCCAGAACACTCCGCCACCGGCCGGACTTGTTTTACTTCGGTTCTTAAGGTGAAAACGAGTATATATGATAAAATATTTATAGTTCTTTGGCAAAGGTAGTAATTTAATTTTCAAATTGTTAAGCTTGCACATACTGATGATCTATAAATAGCTTTAAAATAAGTGCGACCTTCGTAAGCTATACACGAATACAACAGCACGCGTCAAGATCTCGGGCATATCCAATCATGGTGAAAGTTTTCAAATTGTCAATTCTAATTTCGAATTTCTTTGGTGGGGCGAAATAGAAAGGAAGCAGTAAAGATCGTACAAATGTCAATTCAATAATAATATAAGTTGTCATTCTTTGCAATCAGCTTTGTAGATGTTATCTTATGTGGCATAAGAAAGCATCTACAAATCTGATTGCAAGGTATGACTTATATTATTATTGACTTGCATTTGCACGATTTTTATTCCTTATCCTCACAAAAATTAATCGAAATTCGAATTGACCGATCCACTCGTCAATCGTCAATACAATCCACTCGTCAATCGAATCGCTTTCTACTGCGTTCGCACAATCTTTCATGGAACACGAAGCTTCTCTTGAAAACTTGGAGAGCAATGTTGCAGCAGCATTTCCTCCGTAAAACGCGCTGAACACGGCAGCGGTGCACAATTAAGAAGCGCTGTTCGAGGTACAAACTGACACTACATGTAGAATTTCAAACGGCTTTTGCGATCTTTTCACCACAACTTCCTAACCCGATCGGACACGTTTGCGCTCCTCCATCTCACCACTCCAACTAAAAGAGAGCACCCGGAAAGCCCACGACGTGAATATCCACAAATCAAGTGATAACAAGTGCCTCTTGTCCCGGCTTCCAATTTCAAGCCTAACACACAAACAAGCGGAACGACACAGACGGTTCGAGCGAATACTCTTTTTCCAAGTGACCGGACCCGAGAAGCAGAGCAATGGGGTACAAGTGGGCGACGGAAGGCAAGGCCGGTAATTGGGTTGCCAAAAAGGGGAGGGGAGAGCAAATGGGCCCAAAATCGAGACTCCGCCAGGGTGCATCTGGGAGTTGGACAATTCCGATTTAGAGGGGAAGGAACCATATGCTTGGCGGCAAAAAAACGAGCTTCGGAAAATCGATTGTCCCGTAAGCCTGCGTATGTTTGGAGCAACAATCACAAAAAAACTGCCTTCCGCGAAAAGCATTTGCTCTAGGGGTGTGCGAATATTCGAAATTTCGAATACGAATTGAATATTTTCCTTATTCGAAACGTATTCGATTCGAAAATTGCATATTCTGGAAGTTCCTGAATATTCGGCCAGCCGAATATTGGAAAATTAGTAATATTCGCACAAACTGGGAATATTCGAGCAAGTAACGAATAATCTGCCTGCCACGCATTCCCTATGAATACGTTTATTCACTGAGGAAGGCGCGTATGATGCGTGCGCTATAGGTCTGCTTCGTTTCTACCTGTCCGATGGCAGGAAGACAATATCAGTTTCGGTTTCTTTTTCACCAAGCCCGTTGTTGTGTGTCACTTTTATAGCAATATGTGATGTAATTGCGTGTTCTATAAATTGATAAAATAAAATAAACCTCGAAAGTGAAATATAAATATAAAATAAATCTCGAGAGTGTTAGCTAATAAAAATGTTTGAAAATTAAAGAAAGAAAAAGCAGGGTGCGAGCAGAATGTTGCATTGCCATCGACAAAAACTCCTGCCACTCCCACGCAGTCAAAACTAGGGATGCCGCGAACCTTCCTAGGTTCGAGTTCTACCAAGTTTAACTTTTTCGAACTTTCGACGTGATGTTCGACAAAGGTTCGAGCGAAGTTCAACTTTGTGTGCATGCACGAAAAAAAAACGAACTAGTTGATTCTTTAGGCGGAGGAAAAGTGCAATATTTATTGTAGAATGCTTACCAATACAATATTTGTAGAATAGTTACCAAGGTAAAAATTGGTAACCATTCTATAAAATAAAAAATAAACTACCTTCAAAATTATTTGTTTCCTAAAATTTGAAATATTCGTGTAGCAGCCGGGCAACACTCTTCATCGAACTTCCTCAAACTTTAGTGAAATTTCGCAAGTTTCCCGAGTGAAAGGGTCTTTCTACTGGCGGAAATGTTGTCACGGCGCCTAGGGAGCGCTTACTTTTTAAACACGTTGAGCATTTAATTTTTCTACATGATAATTTGTAATGAGTGCATTACTAGAAGTATCTTTAGCCTGCTGCAGCCCAGTAAAATGAAGTTGCATTGATTTATTTTAAAAAAGGCAATAAAACCTGCAGTTACCTCTTGCTTTGCAATTTTTCATTACTAGACACATATTCGATATTCGATTCGTATTCGAAAACTTCATTATTCGCACACCCGTAATTTGCTCCCTCCGCCAGACGAAGAAGAGAGAAATGCTTTACAGCTTGCAGCGCTTTGTTGCATATGCGTGCGCTGTGGGTGATGCACAATACACGGCGAGTACGGACACAAACGTCTTCAACATCCCAGTTAGCGGGACCAGCTTGGACAAGCAGAGTCACCGAAATTTAGTTCCTTTTTATCTTTATTTTTTCCCTCTCAAGCTCTAGACGGTTTCTGCAGCAGTTTTTGTTGTGTCCTTCCCGTATCAGGACTTCTGGTTCTCTCACGAGTCCGGAGTCCTGATAAATTTGAGAAGTAACTGTAGCGACGTTACTCTTTGCAGCTACTTTTGAAAAATAGTAACCCTGTTTCAGTTACAAGTTATTTCCACTAAGCAGTAACGAGTTACAGTTAAAGTTACTGAAAAAAGTAACTACTTACCGGTAACGCGTTACTAGTAACTAGTTACTGCCCAAGACTTCTGCAAGGTGCAATAACATCACGAAGAAATGCAGCAGAGTGACATCTTATTGGTTTCCAACCGAGAAGTCTATGCGAGGGAAGTGGGCCCGACACGAACACCCGGTCCTAAACTCCGTTTCACCTTATGTTGTACCACAGCAAAGGCTAGAAGCGCGAGCTCGTAGCGTTGGCAGGCTGGCAGCTGCCCTTAATGCACGAGAGCTTGAGCAGCCGAGGTGTGCCCTAGAGCAAGGAGCTCGCGCTTGTAGCCTTTCCTGTTTTACATCGTAATGTGAAATAGACCATAGCGCTCCCGACGTGCTAAAAACGCTTCACACCTCGCTAGCAAATAAAACCTTCTATGCCCCTCTGCTTCGAAGCGGCATCTGGGTCCACGTGTGGGCGGATCGCAAATGCAGCCCCCACGGGAGGTCCCCTCGGAGGCGATGCCGGCCGATCGAATGCGTACGGCGAATCGTCTAAAATCTTGTGCTCAAAATCCTAAAATATTTGTTGGTCATAAAGCTCGACTAATACATTGAGGTCTACACACGTTCCTCTCAACCAAAGCCAATCAGAGCTGGGCGTCGGTCTGACGTCACGGCAACCCGTGCGCAAGAAGCGGACGACTTGCTCTCCGCATAGCAAAACATTCACCTCGCATACGTTTCGCAATAAATTAGTTTATCGGGCCAAAACCGTGGCCAAAGCAAATCTGAGGAGGAGGTGTTACCGGGAGATTCAAACTGACGAATGAAACCCTATCTTTGCCTTAGATGTCATGCATTATACTTCCTTAATAATATTATACTGCTTTAATAACCTTATTAGCTCTTTTTATAATAGTCATTCCAAAGCAAAGGTGTGACACGAGCCAGAGTTCTCAAACTTGAACTCAGGGAACACGACGGCACTTCACGAAATAATATTACTCATGGTAACTGTATATCTTCAGACATTGCAGTATTTCTTCTTTTACTCGATCTTTTTTTCTTTCGAGAAG
>JAZHYW010063204.1:0-10319 GCA_037355805.1 Ixodes ricinus
TTTAAAACAGGTATAGCACGTATGTTCAGCTGTTCATTGTTTATTTTTGTCCTCGTTCTATATTGCTTCATCTGTATTCAGGACGTTTTTCATGAGTTGTGACGTGTATCGTCAACTGCAGCTTGCAGTAGCCTTAATCACGGTGGCCTTAATATAGCGCGGATGGCGGTCAAAAATAAACCACTGTTTAAGATCGAATAGAACGCGCCATTGGCGCAATAAGGTGTTATCTTAAGCCGGGGTCCCACTGCTTCTACATCATGCACAAGACAGTCTGCACACAGATTTGAACGCGAGTCCCCGTGAGATCCGCGCTCCGAATGCCGCATGGCAATGAGTTCATGAGAAAACTTGGCACGCGGCATTCGAACCACGGATATTCCGGTGACTCGGGCTTGCAGGCTGTCTTTTGTATGACGTGTGCGCAGTGTGACCCCGGCTTCAGGATCAGTGATAGCGGAAGAACACGTAACGTGTTGCGCCGTCCTTGCATTCGAGTTCTTTTCGAACGCCGTGCATATCGAAGGTTTCTGATGACCTTTTTCATAAGTGTTCACGCTGGGGGTTGTGTGCGCATGTGCCACATTTTAAGGGAAGGCCACTGCTTTCCAAAAGTCGTTTCGCCGATGGAAACTTTGCAAAGCTTACTGAGGAACGGCGGCCGCTCTCGTGAATACAAATGGTCTGTTCTCGTTTACAACCGGGAAGGCGGTAAAGGAAATCATAACATCGAACATCAGGACTTTTAGGTGATTTCGGCAACCTCCATAAAGTTTCGCCGATTGACCTAGATTTTGTTGAATATACAGTGTAGTTCAGAACCTTTAGAATATATTTACACCAAGTGCGAAATATATATATATATATATATATATATATATATATATATATATATATATATATATATATATATATATAGACAATAAAAATGCGGTAAAATAAATAACCAAAGAAAGAATACAAAAGTAAATTCGTGCAACCGTTATGGTTTTCGCAAATGCCATGTATCTCAAGACTCCTATTTGATTTCGACAAATGTTCAAAAGCAATCATCAGGGGGTACATTGATAGCTGCGACAGGTTATTACTGGACATAACTTCCTGCGGTAAAATGCAAAACGGCAATGGCTATGGGTCCAGATCGCCCGATCTACATTCGGAAGACGTGCTGATGCCACAAACTCTGCCGAACAAATCGCAGTTAAGCAGAGCGCTGCGTTGTCAGCAATAAAAACAAAGTCTAAAACAAAGCCAACAAAAATGCAATAACAACAACAAAACAAACACAACAACGACTTTTTGGAGGCTGCACAGCTAGGGTCGCCAAGGCTCAATGCTGCGCGCCTGGAAAACGAAAAGAGATGTTTCCGAGATTTCCGCTCACGTCTCTTACCGTGACGTGGCCAAGTTTTCCAGCAAGAGAACACTCGACAAGTCGTAAAGACCTCGGGACGAAAAGCCAGCGCGTAAATCTGGTTCTGATTGTTTGTTCCACGCTTTAAATCGCCATTGGACCCTAGACCAACGTTGTGTAGGCTAACGTCGTCGTCATCGTTGACGAGAATGGTGACGATGAGACAACTGAGCCTTGCGACGGCGGTGGCACATCACAGCTTTGGACAAGAAAAAACGCTTTAGGGCGCCAGCTTGTCGCCTCGACGGGTCAAAGGGACATGCGTACTTGGTTTGCTTCTACTCTTAGTTTCGAAAAAAACAAAAAAGTAGCAGATGTTACCGAAAGGGACCGTGCGAGAAAAAGCGTGCTTTGCTTCTCGCGGAGAGCAGACGGAGCTCAGGTTCCCTGTGATTGGTGAGAGATAACGGGTTGAGAAGTGGGCGGCTAGTTTTTGCGCTCTACCCACTAAACCTTCCAATCAGGAGCTCGGCGCTCTGTTATTGCCGCACGCTCTAATCTTCTCATCTATCTCAGCTTCTCGCCGTATTAAAAACAAAATTATAGTTTCAGCAGGCGCTTCTTCAGTGCACCTCTTGCTGTGGTAGCAGTTTTTGTTTTGCAATTTGTTGGGAGTCTAAATGCCCGATAGGGTGCAGTTTTTCGACCTGCAACGTTTCTCTCGACTTCCGCTGAAGGGGAAAGCAATTAGCCACGCTCACCGGAACGAATTGCTTGGCGCAAATGAGAAAAGCCGCGGTCAGAACTGCGGCGTAGAAACCTCGAGGGAGCTGCTCAGCGTTTTGACTAAGGTTCCCTTCTTCTGACACTTTCCCGGTTACCCTTTTAGAAGTTATAATGATCACTGGAATCGCGGAATGGCGGTTGGTTGAAGCGAAAGAAGTACTCGGTATATATGTGTGGCCTTTATTGATACACAAGTTGTGAGAGAGTTTTGTACTTATTGGAATATTTTTATTCACGCACTTTGATTTTACAACAATCAGATCCGTATCTTGATGTAGACAACGCAAAACACACTGGTCTCAAAAATATAATATACCTAAACGTTTTTACAAAAAAAAAAAAGATCCTCGAGGATTTGTTGGGACTAAAAGAGTGAGAACGGCAGGGCGTGTCTTTCAAACGCCCTGCCTCCAGCACGCGTTCCATGTCTTCCGCAGTGTTCCGGGTGCGCGTGCGCGCTCGATGGGCACGAGACCCCGAAGCCCTTGTCGAAGCTACGCGGAGCACAAGTTGGTACGCTTCTGGCACAGGGGCGTGACGTCAGAACGCCGATCTCCGATTGGCTAGATTGGAAGCAGAGTTGGTAGACCTCGAGGCAGCTGGCATTCGGGCATAACGGGTATCCTTCCAATCCGAGCCAATCAAGTTTCGGCGTTCTGACGCCCCCGCAACCCCCGCGCAAGAACTGCAGTACCAACTTGCGCTTCGCACGCGTGAGGCTTCGTGCTGGAGGTGGGAACTGAAACTCCTCCCCACCGTTCTCACCTTCGGTGACCATCACTCATCTCAATTTCGAATTTCTGCCCGGCAGTGGCGTACCAACTTGTTTTTGAGGGAGGCGGGGGCAGGCTCGGCCCCCCTCTCCCCCCAGGGCCGGGGGCCGGTGCCTTGGTATCCTTGGGCGCCGCCGGCCAGTGTTTACCCTTGCCCAGTGGTGGCTGTTTCAGGGGGGCTGCAAAACACTGCTTGCCCCCCCACTCTGAGAACTGGGGTAGGGGGCGAGCGCCCCCCGCCTCCCGGTTAGTACGCCCATGCTGCCCGGCATCATCCGCAGAAAGATTCTAGAAATTACTAAAAACATTTGTGACCCCCCTACCAAAAAAAACAAAATATCCGAAGGATTCGTGTTATAGTGGTTGGTACCATATCCGACATTTTGATTCCTTAAAAAAAAAGAAAAACTAGGATACATTTTCCCAGATCCGTATTCTCATCTTTTAAAGAGCGAGGCCACGCTGCTCATACTGTCGCACAAAAGACAGTGTGCAAACACTGTCCGAAGCATGCTTCCTTCCTTGTACGACGGTCACATTGGCAATACAAAAACTGGTCGGAAAATAACGAGGTTGAAATGTTTTTTTTCCGGCGTATGTATTCAATGTATTCGGCCCAAAAGTTGAGTCGGACAAAGTCTCGTTCTTACAGCGTAGCCGTTGCTATGGGCTAGTTTCCCCGGTACCGTGTCCGGTGGGCAAACAAATCTCGACACGAAACTTCGGACGGCTACCGCCATCTATTGGCGACGGCGGCAACCAGACAATCGGCTTGCCGGTTGTCTGCAGTAGCCCGCCGTCGCTCATAGATGGCGCAACCTTTCGTGCCTTTCCACTCTGGCTTCGCGTCGGCTTGCAGGCCGGCCATTTACTTCATTCCCACCATAGCACGCCTTCGCTGGTCTTCCTTCTGGACCAGAGTGGAAAAGGCTGGAAGTTTTTTAAATTTTATTTTTTCTCCTCATGCGTTTTTTGAGCTCCAGGAAAGAAAAAGGAAGGAAAACAGCAACCTGAAGAAAGAGCGCACATTCGCGCTTCATTTATTGATATTAAAAAAAAAGAATGGCTTTCTAATTAATCGGGTGATTTTCGTCGAGAATGAAAATATATGCGATCGTTCGGCAGAATGTAATTTTGAGTAGTATTATACTACGTAAATTTTAACGTTATTGTTTTTTATATTAAGTAAAATTAACTGTTGGTATTAAAAAAATCCCGGCTAAGTGGTGCAAGCTGCCGCCTGATTAAAATGAATTCGACGTGTATACTCTTCTATTCACCCAGACGCCATATTGGTTGCGTTGTCCACAGCGCAGGCAAAAACAAGTCCTCTTATTATCTGTTAAGAACTAATCTGACGGTGTCAGGATACACTAACGATGACGCAATGGGCAGTCTTATCTTCTAGGAGGTATTGCGTATGTATATGAAAGAAAGCTAGTAAAGTGATAAAAAGATGTTTCAGAGAGGGTTTGAGTAGTATTTACGGAAGGATTTGTTTTCAGAACGATGAGATTAACAAACGATTAGTGTTAACATTAATGATTATTGTGAAACATAACGATTATTGTTGACAAAATAAATGGCATGCGTCAAGGAAAGATAATTATATATATTATTTTTTTTTCAGACATAGTCCGCTCGTATCCGTTCAAGCAGCAAGTTCGCTGACGTTTTTCAAAACGTTTTATAATAGAACTTTTCTTGCTTTCATTTTTTTTTGATGCGGCGGACGGTTTTTTGCGTAGTTACAAAGCAATTTACTGATTCATTTTATTTATTTATTTATTTATTACTAGGTTCAGTGTTCTCGTATATACCGATAATCACCGAAAAATAACTCCGAATGTTTTTCCCGAAATCGGTGAAAACGAAAACACCGAATTGAAACTTGCTTTGAAGAAGAAAAACCGCAGTTTCGCGGAGAAACTTTTATAAATAACTTTTTTGTCTGTCCTCCAAGCGCCGATTAACTGAACTGTCCGCGACGCTATTGTTTCTTCGAAATTGTTTCATGCGCTTTATTTAGCAATAAATAACGCACATAACGTTGTGTTTTCTAAAGCGCGTTAGATATACTTTGCTTTTACCATACGAGCCCCGATAAACCCGATTTTGAGATTGGTGTCAATTTGTGATATCACAAATAGACACCGAAAAACACTGAATTCAGGAACAACTGTAAGACTAAAAAAAGAACCCCCGAATGCGAAGGAAAATAAGTAGTCGAAAACACGGAATCCTTGTTATGACCTTACGGCGCGCAAAGGGCATTAACATTAGGAGGGCACACATCTAACGTCACAACATATAACGTGCCAGACATATAATAACAAGCACATATATTAAGACGTTGAGACGTATAATACCACGAGACATATATAAACGTTCAAGAGTAACCAAACGAAGACAGCTCAAAGCATTATCACTTGAAAGTTTTTAGATAGAATCCAGTAGATTATGCTGTAGCCAGAAAACACGCTATTTAACTCGCTAAAGATGTAAAAAAAATAATCTGAATATTCTTCTGGGTCACCATTTCACTCGGCCAAACTATTCATGACAGTTCCTTTATTGTTCGTGGAAAAAGGAGTTGCGGAACAGATCCGATTTTGATGTTTAGCTATCGTTTGAAATTGGCTATACTACAAATATTCTGGAGCACCTTATGTCGTTATTGTGGGAAGCGCATACATAAGCTGCGACGGCATGAAATTAAACGTAAATTACGGTGCATATCGTTCGTCGCACAGAAAATATATCAAACGTTTGTTCCAATTGATTTCGTAAGTGCGTCCCTGTACGTTCGCGGAATATGTAAAATCCGTTCAGACCAAACGCGCGTTGCAACGCGGAACACATTGAGCAGTTGTCGAAAGAGCCTCAGGAATTCAGAGAAAGAATTTCGATTGATTCAATTTATTTTCTCCAAATATACAGCCCGCTTTTGTAAATGCACGATGTCAATGTACCAGCTCTGTCAGCGCTGGCCAGAAAGATCCGCGAATAAATGATGCAGTATTTTCGAAGGCACGGGGATTAGCGAAAGTTTTCCGTGCGTGTTGTCTCTAACGTCAGGATCAAATTTCAAAATTTATAGCAGCGTCCGGGTAAACATTTAGGCTAGATTTATAGTACACATGTCTTCAGGTATTATTTGCTTGTCGTCGATTTCGCAAGTACGACGACGAAAGAAACTGAATAAATAACTCTTTGTCTAAAAAAAGAAAACTCTAAACGAAATGTGTGCTTTGAATAAATGATTGTAACAGGAAGAGTTGAGCTAAGGAGGCTTACGGAATCATATTTCGACATACGCTAACAAGAGGCTGCCTCAGTATTTGCACTTCCGCCTAAACCAGCATGCTATCTTTAATATGAAACAGCTTTTTAACGTGAAACGTTCTTTGGCGGGTGTTTGGCATTTCGTGAAGAACCGATGTGAAACCTGGATGCAAAACGTGGACGCGAGGCTCGTCCCTGATGAGTTTTGAGTGGAGGAGAAGAGGCCATCGCAGTAAAGAAGCGTTCGCGACAGGCGGGAATCGAACCCAGAACATTTATGTCATCGAGGTAATGTGTCTTCTGCATGTCACGACTCACGGCAGCATCACCGTTACTTCGGATGCTATTTTGGCGGGAGAGTCTTGCGGGATATCCGTTCTGCGTCCGGCAGATGGCAACTTGACACAAGGTGTCACGCGCTTTTAAAATACCCGGTTGGTGCAGGTATCTGCATTCCGGGAATTGCACTATCGAATGTACGTGCCAAGCGTTGAGCCAGTCGCTAAACTAACCGATGTAGAGAACGCCGAGAGCGTAAACGCCCAGCAATTTGTTATGCATTTTTTTTTTGCATTTCAAAAAGTGAAGACCACACGTGCACAGCTTTGATCGGCACTCCAGGTGCGCGAGCGCGCAGTTACGTAGCGTTAACCTCATTCGCAGAAAAATGTTGTCCCTAAGAATAGTTCCCATAAGAAAATACGAACAACTCTGCGTCTGATGTAAAAGGAAATCAGAATTTTGGTGAGCAGAAAAAACATTGCTGTTGACTATATAGCTGCAGACAGCCAAAAAGGTTGCTCCGGCGAAACATAGATGATCATTGATTTTTATAAAATTTTCACAGTGGACTTAATATCCGCCGTAAGTATGTGTGCGAGATAGTTAATACAAAATATTAATTTTCTTTCGAAGAAGCGAATTTTCGAAGTTTACGCGTACACCTCCGCATCCCTTGCTGTCGCTCCACTGGCAAAAACGAGCAGAAGCTACTCGTCACGCCAAATGCTGTATCCTGAGAGCTGGCGACGCCCCTACTCCACGACGTTGTGCGTTGTAGCGATAGTGAGCGTCTGTGGTGTTGGGAATTGCGTCTGGCTTAAGCTGTTTGCGGCATGCTATGGAGGAGGGGGAGGGGGGACGGGTGATTGTTTTTGGGGCAGTCATGGGCACGTTACTGCTAAAATGCAACAGTGTTACAGTTACAGTTACTCAGGGAAAAGCTAACCTTGCTACAGCTACACTAACAAAATTTAAAAAAATAGCTTGTCACAGTTACAGTTTCTTTGCTAAAGTAACGCCGTTACTTCATCGTAACATTAGGAAAAATATTTAAAACATTCAAAAGGAACCTTCCTTAGTAATATGCATTTCAATTAGCACTAGATTTTCATAAGACATTGTGTTGTTCGCGGTACTCAATCAGATTTTGCGAAACTAAGATTTTCCTAATAACCAATATTAGCATGTTTGATTCCTTACATTTCAATTTTTGCCATCAATAGATCGCTGAACAAGATCATACTTTAAGACAGTATTGACGTAAATACACTATATGATAAAGCATTCATAGTTTTTTGGAAAAAGTTGTAACATTAATTTTTCAAATTGTTAAGCTGCAGATACTGACGATCTATAAAGAACTTTAAAATAAGCGCGACCAGCATAAACTATACAAGAATACAACAGCACGCGTCAAGATCTCAGGTATATCCAATCATGGGGCGAGTTTTCAATCGGTCAATTCTAATTTCGAATTTCTTTGAGTGAGGCGAAATGGGAAGGAAGCATTTGAAATCGTACACATGTCAAGTCAATAATAATATAAGTCATTCCTTGCAATCAGGTTTGTAGATGTTTTCTTATGTGGCATAAGAAAGCATCTACAAAGCTGATACAGACTATAATATTATTGACTCACAATTTACTGACAATTTTTATTGCTTCTTTCCCATTTTTGCCTCACAAAAATAAATCGAAAATTGAATTGAACGTCCCCATCATCCCTCGTCAATTGAATCGTTTTCTACTGCGTTCGCACAATCTCTGATGGAACACGAAGCTTCTCTTGAAAGCTTGTAGAACAATGTTGCGGCAACATTCCTCCGTCAAACCCGCTGGACACGGCAGCGGTGCAAAGAAGCACTGATCGAGGTACAAGCAGCCACTGCGTGTAGAATTTCAAACGGCTTTTGGAATCTTTTTTCACAACTTCTAGCCATTTCGGACACGTTTGCGCTCCTCCATCTCACTCACCCCAACTAGAAGAAGCGCCCGGAAAGCCCACGTCGTGAATATCCGCAAATCAGGTGATAGCAAAGGTACTTTGGTCCCAGCTAGGGAGGTCTTCCAATTTCAAGCCTAACACACAAACAAGCAGAACTGACAGAGACGGTTCGAGCGAATACTCTTTTCCAAGTGACGGGATCCAACAAGCAGAGCAATGAGATGCAGGCGAGCGACGGAGGCAAGGCCGGTAATTGCGGTCGCAAAAAAGGAAGCGGGAGCAAATGGGCCTAAAGTCGAGACTCCGCAAGTCTGCATCTGGGACTTGGACGATTCAGAATTTAGAGGTGCAGGAACCCTTATGCATGGCAGCAAAAGACGAACTTCGGAAAATCGATTGTCCCGTAAGCCTGCGGGTGTTTGGGGCCACAATCACAAAAAAACTGCCTTCCACGAAAAGCATTTGCTCCCTCCACCGGACGAAGAAAAGAAATGCTTTACAGACGCCGCACTTTGTTGCATCTGCGTGCGCTGTGGGTGATGCACTATACACTGCGGGTACGGACACAAACGTCCCCATCATCCCAGTTATCGGGACCAGCGGACAAACGAGTCACCCAAATTTAGTTCCCTTTATTTTATTTTTTTCCTCTCAAGCTTCTGACGGTTTCTGCAGCAGTTTTTGTTGTGTCCTTCCCGTATCAGGACTTCGGAATCTCTCACCAGTCCAAAGTCCTGATAAATCTGAAAGTAACTGCAGCGACGTTACTCTTTGCAGTTACTTTCGAAAAATGGTAACCCTGTTTCAGTTACGAGTCATTTTTACTAAGCAGTAACGAGTTACAGTTACAAGTTATTGAACAAGTAACTAGTTACCGGTAACGCGTTACTAGTAACTAGTTACTTTCCAAGACTTCTGTAGGTGCAATAACGCCACGAGGAAATGCGCAGTAGAGTGACACCTTATTGGTTTCCAACCGAGAAGTCTATGCGACGGAAGTGGGTCTGACGCGAACACTCGCTCGTATACTCCGTTTCACCTTGTGTTGTACCGCAGCAGGCTAGAAGCGCGAGCTCGTAGCGTTGGCAGCTGCCCTTAATGCACGAGGGCTTGAGTAGCCGAGATGTGCCCTAGAGCAAGGAGCTCGCGCTTGTAGCCTTTCTTTCCTGCGGTACATCATAATGTGAAATAGAGCATAGCGATCGCGTCGTGCTAGAAAACGCTTCACCTTGCTAGTAAATAAAACCTCTATGCCCTTCTGCTTCGAAGCCGCATCTGGGTCCACATGTGGGCGGATCACAAATGCTGCCCCCACGGGAGCTCCCCTCGGAGGCGATGCCGGCCGATCGAGTGCGTACGGCGAATCGTCTAAAATCTTGTGCTCAAAATTCTTAAAACATTTGTTGGTCATAAAGCGCATGGAGCTTAATACCATTGAGGTCTACACACGTTCCTCTCAATCAAAGCCAATCAGAGCTCGGCGTCGTTGTGACGTCACGGCAACCCCTGCGCAAGAAGCGGACGACTTGCTCTCCGCATAGCGAAACGTACACCTCGCATACGTTTCGCGATAAATTAGTTTATCGGGCCAAAACCGTGGCCAAATCAAATCTGACGAGGGGACGTGTTACCGGGAGATTAAAACTGACGAATGAAACCCTATCTTTGCCTTAGATGTTAGCGCGTCATCAGAACATGGTACTGCTTTAATAACTTTATTAGCTCTTTTTATAATGGGCATTACAAAGCGTAAGGTGTAACACAAGCGAGAGTTCTCAAACTTGAACACACGAGAATACGACGGCACTTCATGAAATAATATTACTTATGGTAACTGTATATCTTCAGACATTACGGTATTTCTTCTTGTACATCAAGCTTTTTTTCTCTCGAG
>JAZHYW010063209.1:0-46983 GCA_037355805.1 Ixodes ricinus
CTGGTAGGCTATTTATGACCTGGGCGAAACCGATCGATGGAGCCATGCAAGCGGCGTCAAAAGTGCCTCGTCATTGCGCCCGTCGTCTTTCCGCGCGTTTGCAAACAGACACGCAAACAAACAGACTGATCGTGTGTAGACTCACACCAGTTTGGACCTTTGCAAAAAGAACTCTCCGGCCGCCGCCATTTTGCAAATCCAGCGACCCCTACCAGACAGAAATGTCTGCCACCCGCCTGAGTTGTGGAAACCTCGGTCAGCGCGACTCCCCAACTGAATTGTGCATTCGGAGTTCGCCGGCTTTTCTTGAAAGTTTTACTTTATTTACCTGTTCAGGATGCTTACCCTTTCTGTGTTATCTTCCACTGTGAGAACCAGGGAATACCAGGGCTCGGTAGCTTGCTCGGCCTTCGCAGGAAATGAACGAAGAGAGCGAACGTCAAGCCCGCGACGCGGGCCGTACGACGTTCTTCGAGGATTGTTTCCATCGAGATAATCTCCGAAATGCCTTCCTGGCTATGTTTCCGGTCTTCGTGAAAAATAACTGATAGGGTCAAACACGCTCGTACCTTTCCTTTAATGCTGCGGGGAAAAAAAAACAGCTTTTTTAAAACGTGTTATAAAACAAGCCATATTCCGTCTGATCGTCGTGAAGTGCCTGTCATCGACACTATTGGATATGCCGCGTTATTCGAAATCTTTCTCAAATCCGGTTCGGATAACGGGGCACCGTGGGGTTTGTACAAGATATGTTGTTCGATTGATAAGGCTCGTTGAATTCCATGTTGTGAGCGGGGAACACTCATGCGTCTCGGCTATTCTGTATGGTCAAATATTTTCGACAGTTAAGAACTTTGTAGACTGACACGGCTGAATGTATGATGTCGTAAAAAAGTCAACATAAAATGAAAAAAAACACATTCCAGCAGCATCTGTTTTGTCACGCGTGACTCACCAAAAATAGCTTTTATTTGTTTTAAAATAGCACAGTACTTTTTTTAAATTCCTCGATAAATTTTATTCGCCACAGAATTAAAAAAAACGCGGCAATTCAGCCGTTACCTGCGTCCACAATTGCGCCTACGTAGGCTGCCACAGCCACAGATGAGGAAACCCACAGCCCAGCACAATCGAGCCACACTGACAAGATACTTTTGTCAGTGTTGCCCGACAAAAGACAAAATACTTTGTCTTTTGACAGTGCTCATTAAAAGTTGATAAGAAAAGGCATCATTCTCTTCCTGCCTTCAGGCTGACTTGTCAAAAAATAGGCATCACAAAGTATAGCGAATGCAGGTTACCTGCCTGCTATATTAACAGTGTGTATGAAAGCATCCTTCAGAGAACCGAGCCTAACGCCAGCACATATGGTCGTCAACAAGACAAAGTTAAGATATCAAAGATTCAAGTCATTCCTTATTTTCATAAGGTGTCACACAATCCAGAAGAAGATAGCCGTAAAATACGAAGTTATGTTGTTGTGTTTGTTTTGTTTTTCTTCTACGCCATGCAAGCTGGAAAAAGTTTGTTCTTTGATGACAAGGGTGAAGCGTGTCGAGTGCTCGAAGAGGCACGTCACAGCATTTGCAACCTGCACATCTAATGTTGTTTACGAGATACCGCTAACATGCGGGCGCGTTGGGGCGATGTTTTAATGAAATGGCGCGTGAACATCGACTTGCGGTCCGTAATAAGTTGGGGAAGGGGGGGGGGGGCATCTTGCGGTTTATTGGGTACGTTGCGGGTGTGAACCCCTTTTGGAACTAACAAAGTTTATTAAAAGACCCAGTAAAAAAACGGGAAGAGAAGAAGTTGAGGCGGTTTTTTTTTCATAAGAGTCGAGTGACAAACACTTAAGCACGCCATCTGTTGTCCTTAGTGACAGAGAGGTTTCTTTACTGGACTGTTCTGTCTAGACGTGCATGACCCTTAGGATTTGGACACGTGTGTACAGTTGTGTCATTTGTGGTTTTTCATCTGAGGTGGAGGCATGAGTGGCAATTTTGTTCGCGCATCTGCACTGGTTTGACTCACTGCGAAAAAAAATCAGTTGCAAGAGCGTCTGTCTGTGTCGTGTGTGTGTGTGTTTTTTTTCTTTGTCCTTGTTGTTTTGCGCTTTTAACCTTTTAAATCAAAGGACATCTGCGTTTAATATTCAGCGTGGCTACCAGCTCAAGGAGATAGCTTGGCACGCGACACTCGAGACACGAATGTTTCGGGGACTTAAACGTAACGTAAGAAAACGTACGAAACCGGAGCTGTGTGAACCAGTCTTTACGTGTTTCAAGAGCAACATTATTTAAGTTGACGTTCTGCTAGGTGGCGCAAGCTAGCGCCCGTTATAAAGGGTGTAGCCATTAGCATCATCCATCCATCCACGCTGATATTAGCCGTATTTCCGTCGACACTTCATAGCCAACTGACCCCGTAAGTCATGACGTCACAACATGGGGTTCCGCTCCAAACAAACCGTTGCTAGGGCCGTTGCTATGGACAAATGCATAGGGGCTCGACATAAGGTTAGAAATTGTCCATTAAATAAGTAAATATCTTTTTGTAAGCGTCGTGTCTTCTCAATCTCTATAATAACGAATACTTTTTCTATCGTCTCAGTACCATAAAGCTATGACAAAACCCGTTATAAAGTTTCATAGCCAGTTTTGCCTTGCTAGCAGACGACACGATGGCTTCGCGGGTTCAGTGTTTTTTTCTGAGGGAGTACGCGATTAAATGAAGTTGGTGACGATCGACGAAACTTCTACTCTCAAGGCTCCGTTATACCCCGACGTCGAGCGTAGAAAACGCGGCGTTGCGCAGTGCACACAGAAGATGCTGGCTGGTCGCAGAAGTCGAGTTCCAGCTCGCCGGCCAATGAAAGGCGCCGCGCGTTTTACGCTACGCTGCGTTCGCTACGCTCAACGTCGGAGTATAAAGGCCGGTTCACACATACAGCGGAGCGCTAAGTTAGCGCTACGTGAGCGCTCCAAGGAGCGCTCATGTCGCGCTTCCTAGCGCGTGATGTAGCGCTTCGAGCGCTTGTTAGCGCTTCAGAAGCGCTTTGTTAGCGCTCTGTTAGCGCTACAGAAGCGCTTTGTTAGCGCTCTCACGCTCCTTGTGCCGTGCTTGCTGCTGCGGAACAGCGCGTGCACGGCGATTCCTTTGTTGTTGTTTTCCTTTGGCATTAAAAGAACATATTGAGGTATTTAGCGCACAAGGTCGAGAGAAGAAGGACAGGACAGAAAAGAGCGCTCTTTTCTGTCCTGTCCTTCTTCTCTCTACCTTGTGCGCTAAATACCTCAATATGTTAGAGTTAGACTACCAACTCGCCCAAATGTCAACTTTACTGCATTGAAAGAAGAGGAAGTAAAAGAGCCGCTCTCCAAGCAAAGGGTCGGGCAGGCGATCCAGAGTCATGGACTCTGAGCGACTAATTGATTGGGTACGACCTCATCGCTTTCTATTCGATATACGTGACCCTGGTTTCAAAGGCACGCAGTTCAAAATAATCGCCTTCGAAAGAGCTCTGTGTCTCGGTCCCTCAGCCTAGGAACAAGGTTCGCCGGGTACCCGTCGGTATCTCGGTGACGAAAGATTTCGCGCACCGAGAAGGCTCTTCTGGGCGTTAAGCCGTCCACACACATATGCACTAATCGCGTATGTAAGAGCATTTGTCGCATTTCTATTTCAGCGTCCGGCATGTCCGCCATGGTGCTGCTGATTCACACCCAACCACAGGAACCGGAACCGCAGTGCACGCGCTAAACCGCAGCACCGCGATACAAGAAGCGCTACAGAAGCGCTAACACGGCGCTACAGAAGCGCTAACAAGGCGCTACTGGAGCGCTAACAAGGCGCTACTGGAGCGCTAACAAGGCGCTACGAAAGCGCTAATCACGCGCTATATTAGAACGAAGTCACGCGCTAGGAAGCGCCACATGAGCGCTCCTTGGAGCGCTCACGTAGCGCTAACTTAGCGCTCCGCTGTATGTGTGAACAGGCCTTAACAGAGCCTTAAAAAACCTCTGACACGCCAAAAAAAAATTTTTTTTTCATGCGTTGAAATGGCATATCAGGGCATTACAAAAAAATTGTTTCCCTATATAGTGGCGTAGTTTTTTTTTATAAAAAATAGAAATACGAGGCCCAATTCAAAGTTCCCGCCGTGCACTGTGACGTAACAGTGTACCGCAAGGTGTCGGGGCGGTCAGAAGGGAGGCATCGACCTAGGTCACTAAAAGCGGGTTCACCGGAAGTCACGTGAGTTTCACTCCTCGTGCTCTCCGCGACCGTGCCTAAGATTTTTTTTTTTATTATTATTCTGCTCTTCGTACGAGCGATCGTAGAAAACGAAGTTTCAGTTCCACTAGCTCTTGCACCGTTGGTTAGTTTGCGTGCTGTAAAATTTGAGGACGAAGAGTCAGTGGATCGACGTGATGGAGGTCAATGATGAAAGCGTTGCGAGTACAAGCCAGTGTACAGTGCATGCCGTCAGTCCGATAATACAGGGCTATACTGGGCGCAAAACAAGCTATCAAGGTTTGAAAAAAAATTTTTAGAACGCTTGCAGAAATTAGGATTGCTAGCATACGACACGCCCGATCGCATTGCTGAAGGTTCAGACACCGAGGTCGTTGAATTATCGGATACTCTCCAGGCTAAAGATGCCTGCCGTCTAAAAAATACGAACTGGTTTGTGTACCAAGTACAAGTAAACGTCGAGCACAAAGTACGTATTTTGTCTAGAACATGAGTAGAACTTGTTTGCTAAGTGCACATGCGGCCGATGTATGCCTCTCGGAAATGCATGCAGTGTGATCTCTTCTTCAGTTGCTCAAATACCAGGACAGTCCCTCACACAGCACCTTCTAGGCATTGTAGTTGATCACGTCAATTCTCTGACTCCGCTTCTTCTACCTTTACAGCAACATTAAGCGATGAAAGGCAAATAAAAGAACCCTTGTCTGCTTCGATCGCTCGTGGAGGTGCAGAGAATAACAAAAATATTTAAAAAAATATTACACGCGCTCGCGGTAAGCACGAGGAGGGATACAACTCACGTGACTTCCGGCGATGCCTACTTTCTGACCGCCCCGACACCTTCCGGTACACTGTTACGTCACAGTGCACGGCGGGAACTTTGAATTGGGCCTCGTATTTCTATTTTTTTATAAAAAAACTACGCAACTCTATAGTGGAACAATTTTTTTGTAATGTCCTGATATGCCATTTCAACGCCTAGCATGAAAAAAAAAATTTTTTTGGGCGTGTCAGAGGCTTTTTAAAGGTCAATTTTTCGTAAGATTTCGGAAGCGCAGAGTGCTCGTGCACAGCTTAGATCGACGCTCGAAGTGCGGGGGAGTGCACGAAAACCTTCCCGTGAAGCTCGCTTCGGCAATATTTGAGGCGAAAACACTGTGAAGCCGAATGGCCGAATTTCGACGACGACGAAAAGTGTATCAAGGTCAAAGTGCCGGTGGACACTTGGCGAAAAAATTTGCGAGGAATTCGACCGGCGTGATTCGCCGGCGTCCAAATCAAGCGCGGCGCCGTCCAATCACGGCCGCCGGATTCCTCGCCGACTTTTTCGCCACGTGTCCAGACGAAAGCCCCAGCACATGTTTCAAGGATTCCTGACGTCACAGTTCTTCAGTGCACATTTGTGTGATCAAACGAACTTGCCGCGTGCATATGACCGCGGAGGAAACGCTTTCCCCTTTTCCCCGCACCTCCACCAGAAATGTCACGGATGAAAAAGGCTCGACGAGCCAAAACCGAAAATAAAGGTTTAATCGGCGAACCTGTGCCGTAAACAAAAGAAGGAATGCGCCGAAACCGCAGCAGCGTACGTCACGGCGTCGGCGTCACAGCTGGCTGGAGCGAGAGTGAATGTGCTTCGTAATCGGGAGTATCTGAGTGAGTCGGCAAAGCTCCTTATCTACTATACAGTCGGCACCTCGAACATTCGACCTTGAATGTTCGAGACTGACTAGGCAAGGTTATTCTGGCCTCCTTATCTTTTACACTCGAGGTAAGAGTAAACACGAATCTTCTGGATGTAAGCAGAAGCGTTCCTTGTTGGTCATGCACGCGGAAATATAACTTACCCGATGGTATTATCCAGCTCCTTCGCTATTTGGTGTCTTACTTAAAGCTGAAGAATCGGTAGGGTTTTTTTCTCAGTGCGATTATTACAAGCAGGTACGAAGCACACACCCATGTTGCGAGCCTGAAAAACAGAGTTTGGGGTCTCAAACCACTCATGTTAGAGTCAAAATAATCGATCCTTCATTACAACGCACGTCTCCTGTAAAATAAAAAAGAAGGCACGACGCTGCCTTGGTACCATGTTCTAAACATGTGTTTCTCTCTCTGTATTTTTAGCAGATATTCATGCGTGTGATGATTTTCGTCAGACAGGCTCAGAACGCATGCAAATATAATTCGTTTTTTTTTATATGTAAACCTGATGAGTTTTCTTAGGCCTGCCATGTTCCAAGTAATTACAAAATCAAAATGGTATCATTGTGCAAACGATTTCAACTGTTGCAGAATGCAAAGATGCAAGCAAGCTGGACAAGAATGTCAATTATCATTGTCATTCTTGTCCAGCTCGCTTGTACCTTTGCATTAATTGCATTATAATCGTAAGCTTAAAATGCACGCCGTTCATCCTTGTTGGTGTTAGACTGATGGAGGCTGATAAACCCAATTTGCTCTACAGACCTCTAACTCCCTAGCTCAGCTGGTAGATCGATCCACTGGAAATGGGGAGGCCCCTGGTTTGATACGAGGACCAGGGGGATTATTTTGGTCACGTACCAGTTACTTCGCTGTGTTTGGAGATTTGTTTGTCCTTTGTCCCCTTTGTTCCCCTTCTCCATGAATTAATATTGCCTAACTTACCTCATTCCGTGTGCGTTCGTCATGTGTTTGTCGTCTGCAGCAGGCATCTCAAGACGTCTTAAGGACCGGAAGTTGTCGTCGCAAATATTTGAGAAACAGCCTATTCTCGGCAAACTTCTGTCGTGGTAATTGTGAAATCTAGGCTCCCTATAGGGAGTACTCACTGGCGGCCATATCTGTGTGCGCGACTGCTGAGCATGTGCTGACGGCGAGCTTCCACAGTTCTTTTGCCACGTGCATTCCGCACCATCAAGATTGCCGGTCTTAGCAAGCTATTAATGTGAGCTCGTTCTGAGCATGCGCTTTAAACATCGCCATCAAATATGGCGTCCAGTGAATACCCCCTATATCTATTATTTTAAGACGTTTGAATTCCACGTCCGATTTTTGACCGATCGTTCTTTCGCAGCGAAATTCAGTCCCATGAATTCGTCCATAACAACGCCCCTAGCAACGGTTCGCTTGGAGCGGTGACGTCGTACTTACGGGGTCAACTCCCGACCGTCTGCAAGCGTTTCAAGCTCTGCTTGTCCATGGACGGATAGATGCATGCTAATGGCTGAGCCCTTTATAACAGGCGTAGCTTGCGCCACCTAACCTAGAAGCTAAAAAGTATGATTCATCCCCTCGCCCGCCTAAGCCAATTTGCTCCCCCTCTCCCTTTCCTACTCGCCACGCGGCACCGTGCCTATCCGCATGCGGCTACGCATGCATGCGCGTATGAACGCGAACCTGCCGAGGTTCAAGGTCGACAAAGTTCGACTTTCTCGAACTTCCACCGCGAAGTTCGACAAAAGTTTGACTAAAGTTGTTTGACTTTCGTGCGCATGCGCGAAGTTCGACGAAAGTTCGACTGAAGTTGTTTGACTTTCGTGCGCATGCGCAAAATTTTAAGAACGAGCCGACACCACCTGGCGGAGGAGAAGTGCGATATCTATTGGATGTCATTGCTTCACCATATCACATTAACGTACGAAAGCATTAAAGAGTACCAATTTTTTTCTTTTCTTTTGTGTAAACATTGGTAATAATTTTATAAAATATAAAATAAACTACTTTCTAAAGTTTTTTTCTCCAAAATTTGAAATGTTCGTGTAGAAGCCGGGCAACACTGTCCTCTTGAGACCCCTGGCGCCGCCTATCGGGTAGCCGTACACACTTGGAATGTCTGTATATTTATTCGTGTTTTTTTTTTCGCGCATCAATCTTTCTTTTTTCGCTTGAAACACTTTCTACAATGTTATAAATGACCATTTCTCATAGACGTACACTTGATCGCATAAATACCATGAAAACCTTCGCTGTATAGGGAAATGCAGTTCAGGGGAAACCTCATAGATGGCGCAAGCCTGTGTCCTCTCGTCGTAAGAGATCGCAAGAACTCGGTCGTAAGCAAAAGCAAGTGAGTGAACGGGCCTTTAAATCAAGGCGCCCTCTTAAGCCTGTCACACGGCCACTTCGAAGGCCTTCACACCAAAGGCAGTAGAAAAACACCTTAACTACACCCCATCAATTTCAACGCACAGATATCCGATATTACGAGCTGATCCGCCAATTCAGACCCCCTTCGAAAGTCACGTGTCCGTCGTTGAAAAAAATTGCGGTGGCTTAGCTCGGCTATGCCAGGATATACGTAGCGTGAGCTTATGCGCACGAAATGAAAGGCGCTATCAAGCGGCTCCGGTGCAGCGTCAGACTCGGCTACTGCGCAACGGAGGCGGACAGCTGAGCACGTGGCAGCGCCAGTGGGTCTGCCGCGGCTATGACGTCACTCCTCTGGAATGTGCAGAACGGCGAGACGCGCGCGGTGGCGGCGGAGCGCGCGGCGGCGGCGTCTCCGGCGTGCCAGCTGTGCGCCGTGTGACGTCACTGCTCCTCGCGCTTGCGCAGCACGGAGCACGTGTCATTATACGAGCCACGCGAAACTGCTCAACCTCGGCCAGTGTAGCTCACGCTACAAAAGGTCTTAAAGGAGCGGTGCAACGATATTCAATTGGAATGTTTTTCACTTTACACGAGCTTACTGGCACTAGTGGGACTCAAGAATACTCACATGCAACGCCACTGGCCAAGAAACTCCTTTGTTGCGGTGTAATTTCAAGGACAAAAGCAATCATTTTCATTCAATCTCTCCTTTGAAAAATTTGATGACGTAACGTGGGGATCGCAAAACACCCCGATGACGATATTTGAATGCGGTTCATAGATTGGAACCGAGCATTGCGTGGGGACTCGATTTGGGCTCGTGATAATTCCTAGCTCGAGAAGCATTCGGGTAATGGCCCGTGTCCAATCGCTGCAACGACGACAATAGCCGAGCCATAACAATGTCGGGAACTCAGCGCGTGTCCTGTGCTTTGCCAACCCCAGCGCGTGGCTATGATCAACATTGGCGGCATATAATCGGCTTCAGATCACGTGGCCGCTTGTTCTGGCTGCGAGTTGAGGGAATGAACGCCGCTCGTTTTTCTTTATTTTTTTCTGGGACTTCTATTGCGTGGGGTGAAAAACAAACGCGTGTTTCATAGCTCATTAACGTCAGGGATCCGTTTTAAGTGGTATTTGCGCAAAGTACAAAAAATTGTTGCATCGCCCCTTTAAGTAGTGCACAATGGCGGAACAAGCGACACCACAGAACGTGAGATTCTAAAACTCCGCAATCTAGAAATGAAGTTGCATTAGCAGAGTTTCCAGCGTTCCAACTTTGCCGGTGTCTTTTGTGTCCGCCATTGTTTATGGAATTCCTCAGTTTCCAACAGAAGGCACACTTTCGAAAGGGGTTTATTGCCTGAACGGCATTTGGTTCAATCCCATTTGAAATGTCTGTGTGAATGATTAAAATGACCTTGCCAACATTACTGAACACTCTTACGGGCTCTAATTTTGATGTCGAATCTTCCAATATGTGTGCGCTTAAGGACTATTTTCTTTCAAATTACACAATCCTTACTGCTGTTGATTAGCTAGCACATTATTGCTTTTATTTTTGTTTTGTTAATTTTTTGTTGTTGTTAAGTATTTTGTATTATATAAATTCTTGTGTATGACTTTCCCAATGCTGTGTACCTGTGGGGGGCTGAGGACCAGTCAAGCTGCTTGCACAGCTTTTTTCCTCAGCTCCCACCATACTTGTATGGTAAATAAAGTCATTATTATTATTATTATTATTATTATTATATAGATACCAATAGTTTGCGAGCATTCCTCAAAATTGCAATCTCTCGTTGCAACGTTCCTTCGCTGTGGCAAGATGTCGTCATACTACGCGACAAAGCGCAGGTCACTCAAGAACCTCTGAAGGCTTGCGAGTGCTTGGTGTTTCTGCTTGAACACCCGAAAACACCTGTGTTACCGCCAAAAACGCAGCCTATGCAGAACACAGGTTCGTCTGCTTCTTTTGCAGAGGTTTGGGTGACGTCAGAACGCCGAGCTCTGATTGGCTCTGATTGAAGAATAGTGGGTAGACCTCAAGGCAAGCTGTCTTGAGGTGTATATCCACCATTTTTTCAATCAGAGCCAGTCAGAGCTTGGCGTTATTATGTCACCACAGCTCCTGCAAAAGAAACAAACTCGCGCTCCGTATTGAAAAAAAAAACGCTTACCATGTTGCTTGTTATTGGCAGGATAAGAACGGTAGGGGGAGCTTCACTTGCCCCGCGTCCAGCGCGAAATTCCTACCTTCTGATGGTGCTTCGCCGTCTCGTGACCCTGAAGCGTGCACGCGCAGCCAAAGCACGGTGGAAGGCAACGAGCTAGTCCTGGAGGCCGGTCATCCGAATGAAACGCCGTGTCGTTCTAATTCTGCCGTTGGCCATAGCAGACAGTTCCAGTGGACTCATCTAATGGCGAATTCGGGTGGTCAATCGTCGGCAACTTATTTTGCCGGAAAACCGGCAATGGTGTTCGCATGGTCGATTTCCGGCAGGCGCGCGCCGTTCGGGTGGTGGTTGTCCGGCACGCACCGGCAACTCCGGTGTCGTCCCTTCCGAAATGGGAGAGAAGGTCAGTGAGAAAAAATGAGCAAAGGAACGAAACTGATATGAAGTCACTTCAGCAGCCAATGCTCGAGTCAATCGAAGCCGTTGGGACGTGGGTGACGGCGGCGACAGGGCCTCTCGCTAGCGGTGTCGTGCGGGCAAGCGGCGAAGTAAACTGCCACCGTCTGGCGTTTCATGTTCGGGTGCTGAGGGTCACGTGGTGTGCCGCCGGTGCCGTTTCTGGTTGCCGGTCCCGCCGGCTCGGTATCGCCGCGTGATTGACCGCCCGAATTCGTCATAAGGCAACGTCGCTCACGGTGACACCGCCAAGTGTCGAAGCTTGCATACATGCGGAGCGGAAGTTCGTCTGCTTCTCGGTGTTGCAGTGACGTCAGAACGTCGAGCTCTGGTTTGCTCTGATTGGAAGTATAGTGGATGGACCTCAAGGCAGCTAGCACTGAAGACTACCCATTATCCTTCCAGTCGGAGCCAAGCTGCGCTCCGACGTACGCGACCAAAAGCGTCGCTGTCGTCGACCTTCCAAGATGGACCAAGCGCTCACTATGACGTCTTGAGTATGAGTTGTTCTGCTTCCATTAATCAAAATAAGAGGAATGTCAGACTGTCAACCTTGACGGCGTTGGCTAAGAACACGATCACTTCGAGCTTCCAACATGCTTTTTACGCACACCGTCGAAATTGTCGCTCGTATAGTCAACGTTACTAGATTACCTCAGTTGTGAAACTCCCGCGGAAGGGGATACCCGCCTTCACTCCCTTCAGTTCACCTGATTTTGTCGTTTAAAGCGACATCTAGGTTTTCATTTCAAAACTCTGTGTCTCTTAGAGTATGGCAGTGGCGTAGCTAAGAAAGGGGGGGGGGGGGCTAGCCCCCACCTCTCCCCGGATTTTTTTCTTTGCAGCGGAGCTGTTAAGGGCTAGTTTCCCCAGGATCGTGTCCGTCAGCAAACAAAAGATGACACAGAACTCTGGACAGCTACCACCATCTATGAGCAACGGCGTCAACCAGACAGCCGGCTTGCCGGTTGTCTGCTTGCCGCCGTCGCTCATAGATGGCGGCAACCTTTCCAGCCTTTCCACTCTGGCTTGCCGACTTGCGGCCAGCCATTACTTCATTCCCACCATAGTACAGCTTCGCTGGTCTTCCTTCTTCACCAAAGTGGAAAGGCTGAAAGTGTTTTATTCGTGTTCTTTTACCATGCCTAACAGTAGCGTTTGGGCGGACGAGTCACAAGGTTGTGTCCAGAAAGAACCCACAAACCTTGGTGCCGTGCCCTGTGCTGCCAGTTAATCTTTGAGCTGCTGTAGTGGTTAACACGTCGAATATGAGGTTAGGTAACCTGACAGTGCCGTCTAAAGTGTGACAAAGGTTGGTTGGGGGCGGAGGTGATGAGAAGCTGTACGGATCCCATTGCTGGCCCATGTTTTTCGGTTGATCTCATCGGTTCAACAATACGGTTTTATTAATCTCCACACTTCGAATACGTTTTATAATGAACCTTATAAATTCACGACTTCAGCCATAAGAAGAAATAGGAAACTGGGTACTGCTGGACGCTATATTAGGTCAGACATCTTGTCTACATAGTGCAATCGAAGCCGTCGTCGATCGATGCAAAGTGGACGATAGAACGTTATTTTGGCTGACAGAGGATGTCTCGGTGAATGGTCAGAGAGTGCAAGTCCCAGAAGTGCAGAGTCCCAGAAGGCGGCCTTGGGACAAGGACGTTCTTATGTAAGTCTTCGGCCTTCGCAGAGTTGGAAATGGGCGCTCCGGCTCAGCCGTGCTAACGGGCAGCAGATCGCCAGAATTTGAAATAGTTTGTCGATGTTTGGGTACGGGGCGTTCGGGCAAAGAGACATCACCTGCACGACAAAAACGTGCGGAGCGTCGCGGTCATTCCACTTCCGAGACCACAGAGGAACTTCCCCGGGCAGCCCATTTAAGGAAAGAAATACTCCGTGGTTCCTGATTTTGTCTAAATCGGGCTCTTTCTCCTCTTTGGCGATGCTTTTGGGGACTAGGGCTGATAGGAGTTCAATGGTTTTCTTGTGATTCTTGAATCCATCCCTGAGCTGTACAAGAAAGAGGTCAATGAAGGAAAGAAATGCAGCGAGTCTGAAGCACTAATCCATAGAAGCCGCAGGGATGTTACTGCGGTGTTTCTGGCGAGATGTGACTCGTGGCATTTCGAGGGTAAGGCGATCCTTTTCGCAAAACTCCCTCGCCGTTTTTTTTTTTCTTTTTTTAGAACTTTCGCAGACAGCGACAGCGGCCTCAACTTCCTCGATGTGTGAGATGGCTTGCACCAAGTCAGCTGAAGCGGATCGGAGTCGTCTCGACAAATGAAGGGTCGGTCACAATAGCTGAACACAGCTCAGCATAGCTCGTTTTGACGAGCTCATTATCGCTACACCGACAACAATGAGAGAATTAATGCGAGGCACAAAGTGGTGAACCCGTTTTAACAACAGGAATCAACGGCCAAAGGACTGTTGTCTTCACTCTCAGAAAAACACGAGTTGAACGAGGAGAAAGGGATTCTTATTTGACCAGAAAAAAAGCTAAAAAACGTTCTTCGCACAAAAAAAAAAACGTACAAGCCGCAAGCAAGTTGAAGCCTTTCCTCCCGCCGCCAACGGAGTAGTTTTACCGAAAACAAAACAAATGGCGTCGTTAGCCCCATCGCCAACGGCTTCGAAGTGCTGCGCCCTCTGACTTCGCGAACCGCGGCTCCACACTGTCCGGTCCACCGGTGTTGTACTTCTTTTGTTTTCAGTAAAACTACTCCGTTGGTGTCGGGAGAAACAGTACACTCGCAAAAAACAAAGAAACAAAACAAACATTACATTTTACTTTTTTTTTTGGATGGGGGGGGGGGGTAGGTTAGAGAAGACCAGGAGCGTACCGGGCCCATAATGCAAAACGCGCTGCGTTTGTTTGCTTTAACGTGAAAACATTCCTTGGCTAGTCGCTCCGGATTTCGTGGAAAAGTATTTTGTAAAGCCGTGGCCTGTGACGTCACATGACGTCATTGTTTCCCCAATAAATTTAGCAGAAAAATTTACGTCACGTGACCTCGAAACCGATTCCGATTCAGTTTCGCTAAATTACGAAGGCCCATGACCTAACACAATTTGCCGCTAAATGGGAAACTGATTTGGTGTATAGGTCTGTGACGTCCCATAATTCAACGCGCGCGGTTACGCCGACGCCGACACCGCTATATGCGGGAACGGGCGACTAAGAGCTGCGCTCTAAAGGCTTCTCTTTCTACCGCCTAGTGCTTCTACTCTCGGCTTTCTTTGTGACAGCCTCCTCCCCTCTCTGAGCTCTGGGTTCAAAGGTGCTGTTGATTCAGATCCGTTCAGAGACTCTAAGACCGTTAGAACCTCACATATGTCCGTTCGGCTCAGGAACAGCGGAGCGAGTTCGGTGGTTGAACTGCACCCGATCGACCGCAACAACAGGAATCGGCGTGTTCGGCAATGCAAGGGTAAAATTTCCGGAGAACGGAAAATGCGCTTCCCGCGATTTGCAGACAAAAATGACTGACAACAATGATCTCAAGCAAAAAAGCTCCTGGCGATATCCCACACTGTCAGCTGATATCAGAAAAATGCAGAGGGAAAGCTAATTGGCTTAGATAGGCGAGGGACAGAAATAATACTTTTGGTTCATAGGCTAAGTGGCGCAAGCATGCCGTCCGTCACAAAGGGTACGGCCCTACAGTATTTATCCATCCGTGACTCAAAGTGCCGTTACTTTGAAGCGCAGTCTCCTCGGCGTCTCTAAGCATGGGTACTCGTAGGCTTTGAAACGAGTCCCGCACTGAGAGCAGGAACACGCGTCTTGCTCGCGCTCTCGCAATCGCCCTCCGAAACAATAGGAGTATTCACTAGACGCCATATTTTGGTGCTGTTTAGTGCGCATGCTCAGAACGGCTCACATCAATAGCTGCTAAGACCGGCACTCTTGACGGTGCGGAATGCACGTTGCAAAAGAACTGTGAAGCTCGCCGTCAGCATTCACGACACAGGTATGGTTGCCGGTGAATGCTCCCTATATGCTCGCTCTTTTCACTCGTGTTTCGTTCGCATTTACGGTGGAACGAAGTCGCTCTCCATTCTCGTCATTTTTTCGGACAACAGAATCTCGCACACCAACTTTACGACCGCGGTTGGTCTTTTTTGCAGTCTTGTACGTGTTACTCGACAAAAGGAATCGATTACAATTGCAATGACTCTCGGTTAAAACAAAAAGATATTCATTTAGATTACGCGATTACTCGAGAAAAAAATTAATTGATCGTTGGTTGAAAAAAAAAGCGTTATTTTTCCCATTACTTCGGATTTTCAAAACGACAAATTTTTCTGCCGGTTTAAAAACTCCATGTCTTCCGCACTGTTCATTGTTGGATTAAAATCACTGAATTACAAGCTACTTATGGATGGATGGATGTTAATGGCTATACCCTTTGTAACGAGCGGTGGCTTGCGCCCTCTAGTCTAAGTCTAGCCTTATCTTCTCAATTCACCAATGTTGGTACACCATCCTCGTGTCGGAGAAATGGTTCGAGGATTTTGTGGGAGGAAACACGTATACAAACAAAGGGAGCCATTAGAAAGGGGAGAGAAACATAGTAACTGTCGCAAGCAATTTTAGCACTTCCAAAAGTAATCAGATTGCTCTTGTGGTCACTTTTTAATAAATGTATTGAAATTATTACAAAATTACTCAAAAAATAATTTATTACGAGTAATTAGATCGCGTGTAATGAGTTCCTTTGAGCCTTCATCAGGCGACCCGTTCACTTTTAGCTTCAGATACCTTTTTCAATGAACAGTTGGAATTTCTCTTGGAAGAACCAATGAACATAATCAGTTGACTGAATGAGTTATTGATTTACTTCCTCGTTTATTCGTTTAAATAGACACATTTCTTGACGCCTATTAAACCACTCATCGTCAGCGTGGACATCATCGCACTGCGAGTACATGCGCCGAAATCTGCGACTACAATTTCGGTGACTGTTTCCGACCCAGGTAATGAACGTAACTAACGTCCAACATTCTGTAACAAAGCGTTCGCACACGTTGTTTCTTTTATTTGTTATTTCTAAATTACAAACTTCAACTTAAACAAATAAATGAAAATTTATGACAAGACGACCAGCACGACAGCTAGCGCTAACTTGGCGCCATCTTAAATTCCTAGCAGACAAGTTAACAACAGTTGGCAAACCCGGCTCGCCGGCTGGCCGCCGAGGTCTTGTTTGTGCCGAAATATGTTTTCAAGCAGCCATAACTAACATACACACACGCACAAACGCGCACACACACAACACACACACACACACACACATGCACAATATAAAATGTCGTTGTTTTGAAGGGTCGTTTATGTCTCCTCTGAGCTCATCATATTATTTTTAATTCATCATTGATTGTGTTGTACCAGCTTATAAACACAACTTAAAAAACATAAAAGATAGAACGCAAAAAAACACCAGCAACAAACGCAAGCGAACGCAACGAGCGTTAGAGAACAAACTGTGATGTGGCACGCATAAGGCGACAACACCGCTCCCTAGCGGTCAACACCGGCGAACCGGGGGAGGGGTCAAAATCGGTCACGCGGGGTTCGTGCCACCGGCGCCACCACGCGGCGAGGACCCGTACTAGAAGGCACGCGGTACAAACGCCACGCGCGCACACGCTCGTACACACGCACAAACACACTCCCACACACGCGCATACTCGCAAATACAGAAGAGATATAGGAACGCCCCACGCACACACATATTCTCACACACACTCGCATACGCACAAACACAGAAGAGAGATTACTGCGTTACCGGAGCACACACACACATACAGACATACGAACGCACGCACGAACACGCAAGCGATAAACTACTACGCTACCGGCACACACAAACACACAGTCACTCACACACACGCACACACACACGCGTACACGCGCGGACACATGCGATGGACTACTCCTGCGCCAGCGGCTGCCGAAAAACCCGCCGAAATTATGTTGACACAGTCCATTCGCGCTTCTATGAGGCCTGGAGAGGTCGACCGGTGCGGGGGGATAAAGCCGGTTTGAGAAGGCCAATTTCAATATCTGCAGCCCTTTTGAGGCGACCGACTGCCGGCGCCCCCTGGCGGCGCCCTCGGCTCCAGCTTCCGTTCCCAGAGCAGGGCCCAAGCCCGCAGCGAGTCACGTGTGTTGTCCCGCCATTTTTATTAAACGATTGACAGGTTAGATACACAAAATGTGCGGGGGGGGGGGGAGAGGGGGGAGGCGACCCTGGGATCGGGGATAAGTTGCCTCAGGGTTGTCTGCGTTTTCCACGCGCGTTGCGAAGGGGAGGAGAGGGGAGCCGTACAATAGGGGGCGAGAGGAAGGGGAGCGAATGCGTTCTGCAAAGCCAGATTTGGAGTGGATGATATTGGAAAGATTTATTTTGTGTGGGTGCGCGTTTGTGGCCATGGCCGTGTTGTTTCGCGTCTGGCAGAGATGAGGATGGGATTTGTTTTCCTGAAAAGTCGGTGTTGACGTTTGGCATTCGCTGCTTGTGGCAAATAAAAACATCTTAGAATACTCGCCTTGGGAATACGAAATCAATGTAATAACAGAATATTATAGTGACCAGGCTGGACGGAAGCGGTTTGGTACAATATCGTACCCTGAAAGAAGAGAAGTGTATACATATATATAGATATAGATATGGTTCGCTGAGATATTATGCCAGCATAATACATCCTTTTCTGTCTGCTCTGGTTGCTTAAACTGTTAATATATGCTGCGTTTCCGTCATCCATGCTTCCGCGGCACACTTTGGAAATGGAGTAAAACGCCTTGTTTTCTTCTGACATTTTAAGACGGCCTACCAGCCGGACGTATGATATTCAACATCCATAAATGCTTCCGAATGTCTGCCCAATTGTTCAGCAATCCTACGGTCGCGTGGATGGTCATCTTTTTCCACCTGCCAATTTTACTTGCTTGTTCCTGAGCGCCGGGAAAGGATACTTCTCCGAACACGGACAAGATGGCGCAAACCGCCGCCCGATTCGAAGGGTTTAGCCATTCACATCCATCTATTCATCCACCTCTTCGTTCAACTAGCATCCAGCGCGAGAGAAAGAAAATAAAAAAGGTAGAAATCGCTTTTCTTTTTTCATCTATGTTTACTTAAATTTTGCTCGTCACACAACTTTTGCTTCATTTAAAAAATAGCGAAGGACATTTCGCTTTCCCCCATAAAGAGTGTTTAGGAGGAAAAGCCAGCTTCTCAGTCAGGTTCACTACGCTCGATTTTTCATCAACATTGTATTAAAACAAGGACACCGCGGACGGCTTTAGCGTAACATCATCCTAACTTGATGTTGAGATTCTCTTTCTTTTTTTTGCGCATGCTTATTTTAATTAAGTATTTTATGTGCATTACTTAGTAACGGCGTCGTGCGAACAGACGGTGTTCCGATCTTTTTACGGAAAGCTTCTTCCGTATAAAGCTATCGGTTCGGAAACGTTCGATCGGACTACGGTCGGTGAGCTACCATTAGAGCACGCCGCGCAGCTGTTTCCCTGAAAAGCACGCATGCGCAGAAGTGGCATCCCGTGAACTGAACGTCAGTGAGAAGCTTTCCGAAGGTGCGTGTTATGCATTAAAAAAACACCGCTTTTTTTTATCGTTCTTTGTTAGGCGGAAGCTTACTCTACAACCCCGTGAGCCGATCGCCTGCAAAAGCTTCCGTAAAAGTCCCTATCAATTATCGAGAACATTAAACATTTTAGAGAGATGGTTATACGGCGACCTGTTAGTCCGCCATCCCCTCAATAGATCGTCTGCATGGCGCTTCCCTGAAACCCCCTGTTAAATATTTAAAAGAAGGAAAAAAAAAGTCATATTTGTTGTATAGCATTTTGTGCAAGTTAGTCTGCAGTCATAGTAACTGATTATCCCGATCATTCGAAACAGATATGAGATACAAAAACGGTTTTGTTAGCGATTTTTCTTTTAACTTTGAATATCGAGTCTCGAGACGAGGGACGCCATCGACGCCGCCAAGCCTGGGTGTTCGCACGACAACGGCATTGGCAGACGGAGTGCCAGCTTACTTCAATGTGCTACCCACAGGTGGCGCAACGCGACAAAACGCGAGAAATCGGCGTCGGCGGCGCGGCGCCTCGGCAGACCTTCTCGGTACAACGACGGGCCATTACGGTACGTACAAATGCAAGGTGCACGTTGCTCTGGAAAAGAAACCATGAATACCAAAGGAAGCGAGTCAAAACACTAGAAAACTGTGCATTACTCTCGCGTCGCGCTAAAGAAAGCGCAATAAAAGCTTTCGGAAGATTGTCTGCTAAAACCAAGACCGAACTCGGCGACCCCTGCACGAAAGCTCGGCGCGTATCTTCGGCACCTGGAGGAGGTAGGTTCCCATCACCGATGCCTTGCCGTTAATGAAGTACTTGAACTCATTTAAGGATCACGCAGCTCGAATAGGTATTCGTGAAGATGCGCCCACGTTATCTTCGGTAGATTTGTAATTTCTTTGGGGAGCAAGTGATCTTTCTCTTCACCCAAGGGATCAGGAAGGCATGTCGATCCAGTATAAGTAAATTTCAGGTGGTACCGCAGTTTGTCCTCGGCGATGAAGCTTGTAAAGCACGCGCTACGCACCGCTGCCTCCTTAAAAACGAGCAAAACCTATAGCCAACCGGAAGCACCACTCGGGTCATGTTTGTTTTTGTTTACCTCCGCAGAGCCTGTCTGGAACACGGAGGTAGGAAGCTTCTGGATGCGACATGAGAACACCAGAGGTGAAGTTAGAAGCGAGGTGGGACACGCCCCCAACGATGACCAAAACCGAGAGGCGCTACACGGAGAACAAGTCGTCTGCTTCTTTTGCACGGGGTTGCGGTGACGTCAGAACGACGCCGAGCTCTGATTGGCTCCAATTGGAAGGATAGTGGGAGGACCTCAATGCTAGATGCCTTGAGGTCTACCCACTATTCTTTTCAATCAGCCAATAAGAGCTCGGGGCTCTGACATCATCGCAACCCTTGTGCAAGAAGCAGACGAACATGCGTTTCGCATTGGACGAAAACGATAGCTGACTCACCAGTTGTTTTTGGATGTGTTGAAAATTTACTCGATCTCACATCCAAGGTAAAGGCCCTGTACCTTGACGTTCGAAAGCCTACCTGCATCCAGCGTTGCTCCATCTGTGCTCTCACGTGCCATGGTCTGGCGGAGTAACTTGGATTCATTCGAGTAATTTTTGGAACCCGGCCATGATTCGGGCGGGCCCCGAGGGCGACCAAAACAGCCGTCGAGTCAGCTCTCCTGTTCGCCCAATAGCGTCTCTTGGTTTTGGTCATCGTTGGGAGCGTGTCCCTCCACACTTCTGGCCTCCACCCCTGGTAACCTGATGTTGCCTCCAGAAGCTTCCAGCCTCCATGGTATGGCGGCTGGAACGCGTATCCCACTGGTCCAAAAAACTGGTCCCTCGATTTCCCCCTGTGACTTCGCAGAAGTGTCATGCCGTCGCGGGTCGCGATCCTGGCGGTAGCGGCGCCACAACCGCGGTAATGGATGTGGCAGACGCCTGCTCTGCCGCAGGTCGCTCTCCAGTGTGGCAGCCCACGGAAGCTTCGGCAGTCGGGAGTTGGGACGCCGCGACGACAGCGACATCTCGCGTTGTCTCCTGCCTCTCCCCAGTACATCTACTACCAACCGCCAGGATCGCCACAATCCGACAGCGAGAGACACCGGCTTCTGCGACGTTATTTGTTGCCACTTCGGGATTACTTTTCATGTATAAGCGGCATGGGACGCCAAACACGCCGGTCGGACGCGCGTTTCGGGCACCCGTACAATTTCACCTTGCGACTTATCGCAACGAACAAATACTTAGCCAATCGACTTCTCCACGCGTGCCACGTGACTTCGCGATCTGCGCGTCGCACCGCGCAACTGGAAGATCACGTGACATACGCTCCGAGCTGTGGGTGTCAGCTCCCTTGACTTGTAGCGTCCACGCCGGCGGTACAGTCGGCACTAAAAATGGTTAGCACAAAATGACCGACGACAGGAACGGTGAAATCGCCGGTTAGTTTTGTTAAGGCGTCACTTGACGCAATGGTATCACGTCTCCTGACGTCAGGAAGTCCCGTCAGGTGGCGTCACCTGGTGGCGCGTGACGTAATGGTATCAACGCGCCGTGACTTCTCAACGGCGTGCTGGCTTCACGCGAGGTCGTAGTGCCGCGGAAGGACATGGTACCACGTGACGTTACGTGTGACTTCATGGCGTCACGTTACGTCACGACACCGTGAAGCTTAGCGGAGACATTTCCCAGCCACGACGACCCAAACAGAAAAATCACCCCGGGATCTGCTGCAAAAACCTCGCCAATAAAAAATGTCGCCGAAAAAAAAAAGGAAACGAAAAGAAAAGCCGGGAGTTTATATAGACATCATCCCCCAACGCCACATAACAAGCTCAAGAAGCATTGCGCCGAACAAGCGAGATTAATTAGCGTCCTCCGATTCCCCGAGGAGAAAGAACGTCGAGAGCAGACGACATGGCGACACAAGAGTCGCCACCTGTCGAGAGCACCGCTAACCTTTCAATTACGGCGCAAACTCGCTAACGAGACGCACTCAGATCTCTCCCACCCCCCCCAGAAAGCGCTCAGAAACACACACACACAAAAGAAAAAGAAAAGAAACGCACAAAGACCGAACGAGCGAGTGTACGAGGTTCCCGGGGTTTAAGTCGCGGAATGTACGGCTCTAAAAACTCTGAATACCGGTATAATTAGGGTTTGGGTACATTGAATTGGGAGCCCCGGATTTCGGAAGGAAACGGGGCCAAAGCAGACGACGTCAGTTGCAGACGACGACGGCTCCAAGGTGGTCCGTGATTGGTTCAATTAGGGCGCCGCGGGAGGGCCGCCGCGCTCACTCGCGCGCGCTCTCCGCCGAGTGTGCCTCGACTAGAGAGTGCTTCCAACTACGAGCTCGATCAGAGCTCACGTGGTTTTCGAGCCCCGTTTGAAACACGAGCTACTTGAGCAGGTGACGAAAGCGTTCGTCGTCTGCAAACGTCTTTGCCTTTCCGCACAGTGAGGCCTACGCTTAGCACTCACGACTTATCTGCCCAGGAGACTGTCCGCCATTAAGGTACAAACGCTCTCCGTGGTTTGAGTTGGTCCCTCTCTTAAATCTAGGCTCCCTAACTCCGTCTCATTAGACGGCAATTTTGGCGTCCCTTCGCTGAATTTGGCGGGCACCGTCGCCTGAGTCTGGCAACGCTGGCGCGGCGAGCAGACGACATCGCGGCGTTTTTATCTTTTCGTGCGGAGAGGTAACTAGGGGGAGCTTAGCGTTATTTTCTGGGAAGCGAAATTTCATAAAAAAAGAGGCGACAATAAAAAGAAAGTAAATTGGGACGAATTTAGTTTATCTTCCTTGCGCGGAGTCGGTTGCAGGGAGCCGGGTAATTTTGTAAGCATCGTTAGTGAAAGCGGCACGAGCTATTGAGTCGTTAACAAAATAAAATTTTAATAAAGTTAAAATCGAGAGAACCGTGCGCGCCTTCGAAAGCCTGCCAGCTCGGAAAATCCAAGGCACAAAATGATTTGAATCCGATTTTCCGGAATTCACAACAAAACAAAATTTATAGAAAATTACCAAATCAAGTGAAGCAAATTTTACGTGTCTAGTGCATCTGCTACGCAATTAGGAATAATAATTGTTCGGATCAATTCGCTTGATAATAAAACACACGAACAAAAATCGAGACAAATAATTAACTTCGCTCGATTTAAAAGGACACTCAAGGAAATTGTTTTCTGACCGGCCAGCATTTTTCTTTTTTTAGCAATGTTGTACAGGGTGGCACAAATAACGAGAGTTGCTCGAAAATGCGTCGCAAATATTGGTGCCTGCAAGTAGAGAGCTCCGAAATTCCATGAAAGGAGCACGTTAGTGGTGCATGATATCTTGCGAAATTTCAAGGCGTAGCTCCGTTTCTGCAAGAAAATGTCACAACATCGTCGACAAGTTCGATGATCGTAGCCAGCGCGGACGATCGAGAGTCATTAAAGCCATTATCAAAAGGAGGCGCCCCTTATCTTAGATAGCCTAGATTGAAGAGAGGGCCCATCTCAAAGCACGGGGAGCGTTTGCAATTTAACGACCGGACGCCTCCTGCCGAGATTAGCCGCAACTGCGCATGCGCTGAGTTTTCACGTGACGAGGAGGAAAGCAGGCGGAAAGGCGGTGGCGTTTGCAGACGATCAAAGCTTTCGGCACCTTGTCGCAACTCGTATTGCAATAACGCGGCCCAAAAACCACGTGACTCCGCCCCAGCAGTTAGAAACACTCTTAGACCTAGGCACATTACTCTCTACATTACCCTCGATCGTCTGCGTCAGCGCACGTCGTTAAAACTGACAAAGTTGTTCACAAGGTAGCACGCACCTCTTGCAACGCCAGCTGTCGGCATGGCGCGAATATACTGCGTGGTAATCGCAAATCTTTCCTTAAAGACCTACTGACCAGTTCGCGCTTTCCACTTATCCCTCGATTTCCCCTCTCCCCCCCCCTTCTATACTGTCCACCGATGCCTGTTTTCTCCTCCTTCGTGGTGGTAAGGAGGATCTTCTGCCTTGAAGAATCTCGAATCTGGTCGTCGGCCTTTAAGACAGCGCATGCGCACTCGAGACTAAAGGCTGGTTCAGACATCTGCGTTTGTGGTGTTACCGACAGGGCTGCAAGTCTGCAACCACTTGTCACTGCTTACAACGAGCGAACATGCTGCCGCCATCTATCAACTAGAGCGGGAAGACTTACGAGGTGAGTATATTTACCGAACTATGCTGAAGGTTTCGCAGCATTTGCGAGATCGACTCGACGCAATGTCTACAAGAAGTGGTCGCTTACAACACTGTCAGAAGTACAGGGTTTAAAAACAAATGTACATGATTTAATTTTTCACCGCAACAATACACCACGCATTGCCAAACAGCTCATTCTCCGCCCAAGTGTAGTGCTAACGGTCCGATCCAAAGTTCCACAACAAACCGTTATCTCGTTCAAACGTTATACCTGATTTGCTGAGTTTCAATGGGAAACATCAGGGCCCGTTTCTGCCAGTTTTCGGTAACTGGCGCCATTCAGATCCATGTATCCGAGAGCTCTGTCGGGCGCCATGTTCTCATTAAAAATTTCAGAAAATCGCTTATAACTTGTGAATAAGACAATGATTAGTTGTGAAACCTTGGAATCTGGTTTGGAAAGTTAGCGCTACATTTTGGCGGAGAATGAGTGTTTGGCGAAGCTTAGTTTATCTTTGCGGTAAAAAACAAAAACCAACAACCCCGTAAATTTTTTTTTTTTTTTTGGGGGGGGGGACATTTTTGTTTTTTATGCCTAGGGTGAAAGAATGTGTAACACAAATTAGGAAATCTACGCAGATCGGAAGGGTTTTAGGGCTTCCCAGAAGACGGCGTCAGTGCGTTCTTTCATCCAGAGCCCTGCTCTGGTCGAGAGGGTATCTATCTTGACAGATGATGTCTATCAGGCAGCCCTGATTTTACCCACTAATAAAACGTTCTGCTGGCTGAGCCCTGCTCTCGACGTAAGCAGCAGTCACAAGCCGTTCCAACGAACTCGGTCGCACTGGAACGCAAATGTCTGAACCAGGGTTTAGACAGGATACACCCATTCAGTATGAGACAACACGCGATTGTATAACATATACTTTGTTTAAAAAAAATCATGAGTCATTACACTCTGTGAGGGTGGATCACCAGCGAAGCTGTTTAGCACACGACACAGACCCACTCCGAGGAGACGGAGGAAACTAGACACGCACAACGAGACCGCCACCCGGCGGAAAGTAGACACGCTCGACGGGTCCACCACCCCGAGAGAGCGGAAGGAAAGGAAACTAGGCACGCAAGCGCTTGGAACGACGACAAAGAGAGGGCGGTGCGAGCGTAGACATGGCCGACGCGGGTAGCACAGCGGCAAATATTTGAGAAACCTTTATCTTCTACCTGAGAGTCTACTGATGTTAAAAATTGTGCCTATTGATAACTAATCTACTGAATAGACCTATTGCTAAATTACCCAAGCATCAAGGAAAATGCAGGGAATGGTGTTCCAGGCGCCGCATGTGCCGGCGTCTGCAGCAGTAACTGTTCTAAAGCAAGAGCCTAAACCAAATGGCATCTTGCACGCGCGCTCGTCAACGCTTTAATTTGGTTATTTGCTTGGGATATTTTATACGGGGAAGACGTGCACGTGCGGCGCTTGCGCCGGTGCAAGCGTAGAGTGTTTGGTCACGCACACGAAAAACCCACGGAACTCTAGCCATAAACAGCAGTGTTGTACACGTTCCTCAAAAAAAGGAACGAAATATTGTTCCTCGTTCCTTCTGATTTTTGGAACGCGTTCCCGTTACAAGTTCCATATGTGAAAAAGGAACTCGTTCCCGTTACAGTTAAAAAATGGAACTTATCGTTACAGATACGTTACATTTGTTTTTCGCTGACTACCATACCTCACACGTTTCAATCTAACGAAGTCCCTTTTTCGAGCTTTGCAACAGTTGCTTCTCGATGTTGCTGTCCGCAAGACGAGCAAGTGAAGAAGAGGATAGGGCTTTTGGAAGGTCAGTCTTGAAAACTTAAATCCTTCTTCTTCAAGGTTGGTTTCGTTGTTCAGTTTGAAGGCGGAGAACAAGAAAATAATGAATAAAGATTAATTTTTGTGTATCTTTTAAGTGTCCAATGTTCGGGATACGAGGTTTTGTTCGATGTCTGGTAACCTGTTCTTTTGTTGTAAATGTAGGTACCTTCGATGAAGTTCAGTCATGGCTGTAGTCGGCCTTAGATTTCTGGGTGTATGAGGATTCGTGGCAGCAAAGAAAGTAGCTGAGTTTGAGACGTCCCTCTTTCTGTGTCTTTTCCTTCGACTGAAAGTTTTTCTTTTTGTACCGTAGTCTCGGCCACTGAAAATTAATCCATGCCCCCTAGCTCTCCTGCACCCGACTGTTACCAAGCGAGGACCACACAAAATAAACCCTAACGTAAGTAAGTAAAACGTTAACGAGATCCTGCTCTTAATAAAGAAATTATTTTTATACTTTTAAAATTTTTTCCTTTTTTGAAATAAAATAAAAATTACCCCACTGGACGAAAAAAAAGGAACGCCGTTCCTTTTTCGTTTCAGTAGAAATGTAACGCGTCCCGTTCCAGTTCCACCGATGCGAATGAAACGGCGGCGTTCCTTCGTTCCTCCTAAAAGGAACGCGTTCCAGGAACACCGTTCCTTGGAACGCCGTTCTGTACAACACTGATAAACAGGTTCTGCTGTAAAAAAGCTTCGCATGACTTGAGAAGTTGGCTTTTTCTCAAATAGACTCTTTATGAGAGGAAGCCAACCTAGGGGGTATTCGCTGGACGCTGTATTTGAAAGCGTTGTTCTTTGCGCATGCTCATAACGAGCTCGCATTTAAACGCTGCAAAGACCGTCAACCTTGACGGTGCGGAACGCACGTTGCAAAAAAACGGTGGAAGCTCGCCGTGAGCACGCGCTCAGCACTCCCGATCTCAGCTACGGCCGCCAGTGAGATCCTATTACAATCCCATACTCGTGGATAACTCTTTTTTTTTTTTTGTGGCTGTGCAGCCTATGCTAAGGGTGCACGGACGCTTGAGCACCCTGAGCGCCAATCGCACTACTGCGTGGTGCGCGTTAAAGACCCCAGGCCAACAGTTGTACTGCACTGGCTAAATTGCTCATCTACAGCGAGTGACTCGTCGCAACTTTAAAACGGCTGACCAACGACTCGCTGTATAAATATCCACACAACCCCAATTATTATAGCGCCGATCAAAGATGTTCACGAGCGCTTTTTACTTCTTCTCAAATGCCCCAAAAAATAATCCACGATGTTTTCTTTTTGCTAAAGTTGAGGCTTGGGCGGGTTGGTACATGCTTCGGAATTAAAAACAGCGCGAAAAGACAAAGACCAGACAAAGAAGTGACACAGACGCAGCGCTGACTTACAACTGAGTTTATTGAACGCAAAATCGCAATATATAGTTGCGTTGTCACGAACAAATGAGAGGAAAGAATTCAGCCTACGTGATACATCACCAACAAAAAAATAAAATAAAAAATAAAACAATAAAGAATGCGTCATGACACGCAGCTGTACAGAGTATGTGCTAAAAAAAACATCTTCGTCTTTTTACGCTCTTTATTTCCGAAGTTTTCTGTTTTTGTTTTTTTTAGGTTTAGGTAGGAACTTAGGAAGGTAAAGGCTGGTTTGAACGGGAAAGTAGTGCCCCTGCCTTCCCTGCCTGCTAGCCGAACACAAACGGATACTAACATACAGACGACCCAAACCTCGCAAGGCGATTGGCTAATCGGTCTCCGTTGCCATGGCAATCGCTATTTCGGTTCATTCAAATCTTCGAAGCTTCGAGGGGGTCGTTCTACACCAGTTGCACCAAGACCACCATGGAGCACCATCGTACTCGAAGCGTTCCTCGCCAATATAAGAGCATTGGCACATCGGTAGTTTAGCTTCATGTTTCAGCACACACACACAAAAAAAAATTCTTCTAATTGGTTAGTTGAAAAAAATGTTTTTGTGTGTAAGATTCCTCATAATATTAGGCGCTGGGGAAAATCGGTCGTCTGCGTTCAAACGTCAAACTCATTTCTTTTTTCTTCTTTTTCACGTTCAACCATAGCCTTCTTTTTACTCACAAAGCCTGACAGTTCAACGATGGAGTCATAGAGTGCCCCGTCGCAGATTTGGAGCGCGAGGATCCGGTAGCAGAGAGCATCAAAGAGTCATTTCTCGGGGAATCTGGACGTCAGCGCACAGCTTTTGCAGCGGCGAGGACCCGAAACCCATTTGTTCGCTCGGGAGGGTGTGTCTCGGCGTCTCGCCGCAGCGGGCGCCAGATCACGTGGCTCTCCTCTCATCCGTTGTCTGCCGCTCCACCTTTTCCATTTCGGCGGCCGCTTCTCGTGGCGATCTGCCAGGCTTTGTGAGTATATGGGAGGCTATGGTTCTGCAGAACCCTGGGATCCTGGTATTGAACAAAGAGTTATTTTAATGCGTGCTAGAGGTTCAACTGGCGCTGAGTGTCTATGCGACTTTCGGGATGTCAATTGAAGCAGACGGTAACCAATCTACTTTTGCGGTGCTCCTTTACATACCCATGGGAAAACGCGGATGCATTTTGTGTCTTCGCCGGAAAATAAGATGGCTCACTTTTGTTATTTGGGTCGTACCGAATAATATGTACCTTTATTATCATTGTAAAAGTGCAATTGCTTTAGCTACAGTATTTCCCTTCACCAGTTAACTATGTTAAACTTCGCTATATTTAAGGCCTAGACCTCTAGCTGTCCCATAGCAGGCGTGTAAAAACGAGCGACGATTAGAAGCAAAATAACAATCGAAAGGAATGTATCTGTGCACAAGGTTCGCCACCATTCCGTTGACGCTTATATATAGCTAATATAGGGGGTATTCACTGAACGCCATATTTGAGGGCGATGTTTAGAGCACATGCTCAGAACGAGCTCACATTAATGTAACCTGCTAAGACCGGCGATCTTGATGGCGCGGAATACACGTTGCAAAAGAACTGCGGAAGATTGCCGTCAGCACGCGCTCATGCAGCCGCGCACACAGCTATGGCCGCCGCCAATGAAGACTTCCATTACCAGTCCTGTCACCATGTGGAAATGACTCCGTCCTGCATCTTTACAAGCAGTTGAAAAGATTGAAAACGCAAAGAATAAAGTACGTGGGCCATAAAAGTTATCTTTTATATTATTTGCTATGCAGGGCAGCTTTTATTGGGAACCTGTTCGCTGGCTTCTCCCTATTTTCAAAGATTTCGAGCGTGCGGGTGATTTTTTGAACGCAGAACAAACCTCTCGCCCATAGCAGAAAGAATTAAGCAGATCTATTGCGTATCGGACTAGATGAACTTGGCCTTTACTTAATTTTGATCGTCTGCATGTACAGGGATTTCTTACCAAGTGTTACTGCGTAGTTCTTGCCGTCTCTCGCAGTTTTCCACATGTCCTTCGTTCGTTTGGCACGTAAATCCCCATGCTGAAAAGTGCCAACGCCGCGTTCGCGCTAACAGTGTCCGACAGTGCACATAAATGCCTGTATGAAGCTGCCATGGATTTGAAAGAAAAACACTGTAACTGACCAATATGTTAATTTACATGACTGAGAAACGTTCCAAGCTATTTACAACCTCATAAATATTCGTAATTTTTTGCCCTTTAAATCAAGCGCAGGAAAAAAAAAACGCACCCAGTTTTCTTCGTAGAAATGCATTAACGAAAGTCAATTTCAATTTGCAACAGCACACTTGCGCCGGCTGGACCTCTAGCGTACATTATAATAACTCTACGTATTCGAAGACTCGAATACTAGAAATATAAAAGTTGAACCGAATTATTCGATCAATCACTGTATACAATCCGAATTCGAATATTCGCCTTAAAGATTTTCAAGACGGACCCCAAAAAACTATATTCGAAACTGAAGAATTCGATTTTCGTCTTTACTTTCGAAGACTTCGAACCCTGCTTAGCCAGACAACGGTACGGTAAATCCCATATCCATATTAATAAACCTCAAAACCGCACAAAAAAACACACGCAGATTTAGGATCTTGCAAACTTGGATTTGAAAGAAATTCGAAACCTTCGAGACTTTTCGAACTGGAACCTCAGGAGGTTTGCGGCATCGGCTGCGTCCGAACTTTGCGTGTACACTCGTTTCAGCGCAGCTTGGCAAACACAACAACAAAAACAGCATTCGATTTTTTTTTGTAGCAGGTTTTGTAGAAGGCAAAATGTTGGTTTGAATCAGCCATGGACCCTATTGGAGCAGAATGTCAACATGCGTTAGCACATCACTTGAAAATTAAACGATGATTGCATCGCTAAATGAGTCAATCTTTATTAGTACTCGAGGTTCATCTTTGCTAATGATGTGTATCACTTATACCCTTTTAATTATAAGACATAGATATAATCATAAAAAGAACAACATGACACACAACTTTTTTTCTTTTTTAAAGTAAGGGATTAGGTCAAAGTAGGTTCCGTGCACAAGAGAACTTACACTTGTTTAACTCATAGTTAATGTAGCCTGTCAATATCGTTTATGTAAAATTCCGCAAAACGTCGGTTGTTAAAGATGCATTCCACCAAGATTTAGGAACCTACCAAGCTCAACTAAACTCATAAACTGCGAAAACCATCATCCACAAATTATACAACAAATTTAATGAGTTTAGCTTTAAAAGTGACTCTTGTAGCAGAGATGTATACTTGTATGCGTTCCGTGCGGTTACAGCCCTGCGTGCTGAATCCACGTGCTCCGATCCGGTGTGCGTTAGAAATGTGTTAGCGTGTTTAGTGTCGAGCGAGAGAAAGTGATGTAGCGTGTCGTGTCCGAATGAGATGCGTGTCAGTGAATAGTGTGTAGTGTGTGTGTGTGTGTGTGTATGTGTGTGTGTGTGTGTGTGTGTGTGTGTGTGTGTGTGTGTGCGTGTGTGTGTGTGTGTGTGTTTAGATTACTTATAACGAGTTTGTTTCACGCGCACTGGATCCGTGCAAGATCTCTCCCAGAATTCATCGGAACCCGATGCTGGCGCCATCTATGTTGTAGCCAGAGTACCGACCTCAAACTGAAACTAGTACCTCGCCGTTCGATGACAGGCGTGGAACTCGAGACAGTGCGATCGCTGCAATGTTCATATTTGCGATGACTTGAACAGCTCGATTGTCTTGGAGATATTTACAGACGACGTATGTTTCCGCCACAAGCTGACAACAAAACAACTTGTAAGAAATTTAAAAAAAGGCGAGCAATCCTTCAAGTCTTAGTTACAGAGGAGAAAGCACCCTTGATGCTAATCGGGTAGAAGTTTGATCAGTTTTGGGCGCAACCACCCCTGAAAGGATACATGTGGTTTCAAATCTAGTCCCTTGGAGCCTCCATCAATCACGTTTGGCGGCAACCACGACTTCTGTCTCATGTGGTTGCACACAGCTGGATCGAGCTTTATTCCCTAACGCGGCGAAACTGGCGAGCGCACCCGAAGTAAGGTACAAAATGATGGTGTAATATAGCTGGTGTAGGTAGACGTTAAACATGGTGGCTTTACCCAAGCCTTGGTTAAAATCACCACGTTTCGCTTTCTCGGCTGCGCATCTAGGTTCTGTTGGGCGAGCTTTATCGGAAAATGTTGCCCATTCGTGCGTCAACAATCGGCCATATTTTAGCAACACATCTTCATCCGTACACCCGCGAGAGGATCTAGAGGTCACTTCTGCACACGTTTTTCCCGTGCCTTTCTTGGGTAGATTTCGGCGACTGCACGGGAACAAAACGACTCAAAACCTTCAAAAGTGTGGGTTGTCGATTGCTTTCTTCATGAAATAGCAGAAACTAACATTTCAAGCTCGCGTTCAATAAATATCAGCTTTTTTTTCGTTTTTGCTTTGTGCGAATGGCAGCTCGCAGCAGACCAGTAGCAGACGGACCCTCGTCGTCTGCTCTCGCTAGCTCTCGCATCCTCACCTGAACAGCGCCTGAGCGATGCATGCCGGGGCTGCATTCTGGCGCTGCGAGTGCGCACGCGTGGGCACGGGTGCAGGGAAACGAACTCGCTATTAGTTCGGCGCAGTATGGCCATTGGAAGCACTTGCGCCGTAAAACCCGAAAACAACAATAAAATGAATGCTGAGCGGGAACTACCTGAAATAATTATTTAAGTCTGCATTTTTTTTCTTTTCTCGGTATAATGCTTTAAAATCAGAGGTCGACCTACGATCAAGACCAGAGAAGGTCTACCTGTAATTGTACTGAGCGTAATTTCTGAGCCCATTGCACTAACCAAAAATGTTCTCCCGCGAAAGCCGCTTCTCCTAGCACAACGATGCGATGCGAGTGAAGCTCGACGCGAGCGGCGATGGGTGCCACGGCGTGGAGGCGACACGTAGCTGATATTATAACCAACTGATCTCATCGGGAGTACGAGACCCTGGCTTAGGGTGACCAGACGTCCCGTTTTGGCCGGGACAGTCCCGTTTTTGAGGTCCACTTCTGCCGTCCCGTCTTTTTATCCCAATATAGAATCATGTCCCGTTTTCGCAGGAGTACATAGTTTCGAAATTGGCACCAAGCGAGTAGAAGCAAACCGAAACTATGCCTATTCGTTACAAGTATATTTTACAAAAATAACCGTAGGTACTTTAAAATATTTACCCAGAGAGTAAAATTTAGAACTGTTCTTGCCTACAAACATCTTTTCTCTCGCGAAGACGCGTGTGTAGAAATATTATTTTTGAGTTACTGGATATAGCACGGATGTAGAATCATGTAGATATAGCACGCATGTAGAATTTCATTAAATTTTTTCTCCCAATCTCAAACTTTAGTACGCCCCCCCCCCCCCTCCCCTTTTCCGCTGGGATGTCCCGTTTTCTACCTTGAGGAATATGGTCACCCTACCCTGGCTCTGCCCTCTCGCAGTAGCCGCCATACCACCATTTTTTTTTTCTCCGCGACTTTCGCTCCGTGACAGGACCAACATCACGGCATCATCGTCTTGAAGTTCAGATCACGACATGGCCAGCGCGGTATATCATATCTGTACCATTTTCCTTCTCTTCTAGAGCACGGTAGCAAACCTCTGCCGTGTGAGGCGTACAGCACTGTCCTAGCCTTTCAAGCATGCTTTTAAGCGCGCGCCCGGACCCGGGTGATACCATAATCACAAAACCCTAATAATAATTTTAAAGAAACACAATTGGGTTTTTTTTTTTTGCTTTATCCCAAGCTTAAATAGTGTTCTTTCTATTTGACACTAAAGATAAACACCAACAAACACCAAATCTGTAAAAAAAAAACGCACACACAAAACAACAAAGCTCCTGAATTTAAAAAAAAATAATTAAAATAAAGAAATAATCTCCCGAAACACAGAGGTCTATTTATGGAGCAATCGTTTTAAGTGGTGTTATCATTTTAAAACCAGGACGTTTCGGCAGTTGATCTCGATAACGGCGAGGCACAGTAAAAAAAGAAACGAAGCAGTCACAAATATTGGATAAAATTTATTGTATAAATAGCCGTTCGCTTCGGAAGGAGTCAAAAACGATGAAAAAACAACACGCGTATAATACAATAAAAAGGAAGAAATCACAGTCCATGTTGCCAGTTTCTCTTTGTACACTTAGTACACTCCAACTTAAAATTATCCCAGCCTGCTCAAACTATGAAAAATGTACAACTAGCACAGTGGCGGATCCACGGGGGGGGGGGGGGGCAACCGCCCCCCCCCCCCTTTAAACAAAGTCGACCCCCCTCCCTCCCCCTTCGGAGGGCAATTTGACATGGGTGGACCCCCCTTGCACAAGAAAAAATAGGAGAATACTATCCTTCAAAATTTTACCGCCCCCCCCCCCCACCAAAAAAAAAAAAAACGGAGTTCTGGATCCGCCCCTGAACTAGCAGGTGGCTGTTATAGTGGAACATACATCTTTAGAATGTAGTGGGCACTCTCCATACCGACTGTCATGTTTCTAAACTCTCATTTGTTTTTTGTTTTTTCTTATATAACTCACGAAGGCTGGTCCTAGAACGGAGTACAATTAATGTTTTCGCACGTAACATGCCCAAATTTAAATATATAATAGAAGCTAAAACATGTAATGTAACCAATTTAAAATTTACCCAATAAAGCAACACCAATTTGAGTGTCATCTTGATGCATAGATGGTGGCAAGAAACTTTGATAACACGTATTGTCCTAAACTTTCAAAACGTACTGCCTAAAAACGAAATATTGATCCTATCTGTTCAAACCTTTGGTGAGTTATGACAATCCAGATTAATCGAAAAACAAAATTTATAAGAGTGACATGCCGTTGAATGCTAACTGATCGAAAGAACCATTTTTATATGTCAACAGAATGCTGCTGTTATTCCTGTTTTAAAAATAACTTTCTACTAAACAAACCCTTGTCAAGCAAAAAAAAAAACTGTACAGGACGAGTACAGGCCATTAACTAAAGGTCGACAAGCAAGCGTGCGGTCACGTCAAAACTCAGGGCAGTATTTCACTGTAAGCCCAAACAATGCCAAACCTACAAGGGCCAATTTTTTCGTGTGTTTTTGTCAAAATTTAATAAAATCAAATTTTAAAAAAATATGAATTTTCTTTATTATGCACAGAACATGGACAATAATTTAGCTCTACCTTTTTCACACAAACACCGCACAGATTAAGGCAGTTCTTGTTATGCGGCTCCACAGAGCTTTTGGACGCCCTCCCCAAAAGAAAATTGCCACCAGGGCTCTCCGTCCATCCGATCATGCATCATCGGGGCCGTCGCTCGCCACACGTGCAATGTTCACAAAGAAAAGTGCATGAAATTCCGGGAAGGACGGACAGACATCCCTGGTGATGGGGGTCGGGAAATAATGTCTGTGGCAACTGCCAGCCTTGTTGATCTCGTCGTGGAATGACTGAGAACCACGTCACAATTGTCTAAATCTGTGATTATTATATGAATAAGTAACTGGAATACATATCTACAATCTGTTTATATCAAAAGATTTTTCATCGCTATTTCTCTTTTCTTTTTACCCAATTCATTGGAACTTGAAAAAATAAAAGCCCTCGTAGAAGCAGCGTATCAGCAGACTCCACTCAGCAGTGAAAACCTCTTAGCTTTCGCCGTGCTCAAAACTTCCGCCACGCTCAAAACAAACAAACTCAAACCACTGGTGCGTGCCAAATGCCAGCAACTTGCGCGTGAAACTTCGGAAGAGCGTCACCGCCGTGAAGTGACGTCGAAGACGCGAGTTTGCGAAGGTGTACGCAAACCTCGTTGCCCGACATGTCTCTTTTTTGCCTCGGCCATATACCGCTCCGAAACAATGCTTTTACTGTGCAGATGTGACGTTCGACAGTTGTCCCACGGTAATATACGCACCTCCGTTCCCTCCTTGAAATTCGCCCATAATGTGAGCTGTCCACAATAACGAGAAAAGTACACGTGTTTACCCAGTTTGTCCCCGAAAGTGTTGCCTATGCGAGACATGACTGCAATAAGGGGACACACCCCCTGGGAGGGTCAACCTTTGAACCCTTGACTTAAAATTAATGAAATTTATAGGGTAGGCTGGTAGTCATGCCAGATGGTGCATAACAAAATTCCAGGTCTGTCGGCTAAATGGGAAGGAACTTAGAGCAGCTTCTATCAGCAACACGCCTACGTTGTTTAGTTAATCTATCGTTGGAAAACTATCACAATATTCAAGGTTTTATTCGCTAGATATGTAGCAGAATGCCTAGTGCGCTATGGAAAGTTTTTTGTAAAAAGTAATTTATTTCTATAAATTTTCCTTCTGCAAAATTGGTCAACTTTTTGGTCTCCTGTGTCTTCGAAAAAATGTCAAATTTTTTTTTATGATAGACATTTGTAAAGTGACAAAAACGTTCCATAGCCGCATTTCTTATTCAATTTCAGTCAGGAAAAGTGAAAAACGAGCCTTCCCTGTATTGCCTTTATCAAATGATAGATTGACTAAAATGGAATTTATACCAAAAAGTGGAACGGAGAAAAATGTCATTTAAAGTGCTCAAAACCCTACCTTTTCTTTAGCTCAGTGGACAGAAAATAATTTATAAAAAATTAACTATGCAGTCTAAACTAATTACACTTTCTGGGAATACTCTCTAGATGTTGGTGGATATAAATATGTCATTTTTCAAAATCAACTTTTTTTGCAGAAATTTTTTTTTTCTGGGAAGTGTCCCCTTTAATAATTTGAAGCTGGCATCAAACTCAAGTCAGCAATATATTTTCCCACATATTAATATTGGTCCGTCATAATGGGGGCCGAAACTCCTTTGCAAGACCAATCTCACTTTCGTTCTTCGATAATTATCCGTCACAGAACTACAAATCAAAAGTGCAAAAATATTCTCAAACAAGAACGCAAAACAAAAAACCTTCACGTATTGTAATCAGTGGTGAGTGACCCTATGTTGTAGAATTCTGAGCATTTGACTTCTGTACTGTGGCAACTTAAAATATTTTGTGCAAACAAATTAGCCCCAGAAGAGTGTTTAGGGAACTAAACAAGCCATATGCAATTCAGTACCACAAATATTTTCTTTATCAATTCCTACCTGTCAGATATTACAACTAGATGGTTAGCCGAATCGAATACTACCCATCACAACCTTGCTTGCATTCATACCGCATGATGCGTTATGGCAGGAGGTGTTGAGTTGGGATCGGTCCTTAAACCGCAACTCGCACGCTTGCAGGTCTCGCTGCTAGTATCTGGGACTGACATTTTCCGAAAGAAACTAACGCCGTTAAAAAAAAGGCCAAAATGTTTAGATGGAAATGAGCCCCGGAGCTTTGAGACAGCGATTTGGCAGATGCGCCACGGATTCTATAAATTTGCAGCGTCAAGTTGGTTGTACATCTCGACCGAATCTCGGAGCAAAAATAATCTCGGATGGACAAAAAAGACGCGTTAAATTCAGCGGCAAAGGCAGCACCAGAAATTTATGCTTTCACGTAAACAACCCGACTTCGTAAGGACCTGCCAAGAGGCAAGAAGTGCCGTAAGTGGTGCCACACACCCTCAACTCAAATGATGTCAGACGCTCGAGTAGCAATAGGACGACTACCAAAATGTAGAATACGTCGTAGACAACTCTACATGGACAAGACTAGAATGTAAACACAGACATGGTAATGCTCCAAAACTATGCTACGTTAACCCCCAAGCCAACGAGCTTACGGGTCAACGGAGACAGAAGGCGCCCTGACAACATGGCGCAGGCACAAAAATGAAAAGGTATTCACAAAGCAAGGCAATTTCAGTGTTTAAATCAATGTCGTTTTCTGGTGATAAGTGCGAAGGTACCATGGAATGCTAGCAACAAAGTTTTGCACTAAACGCGCTAAAAGATGGTTTCAAGAACAGAGTTAAAGCATTGCCTCACCAACAAAGGTCAATGGAAGTGACGGTTTGGGCTCGCTCAAAACAAGTCTTGGACCTGTTCAAACCCTGGTCGTCGTGTGGGAGAAAAAAACGATATCCAAGCTTTTAACAGGATCGTGCAGTCAAAAAAAATGCTCGGGGCGAGATTAAAAAAATAAAAAAGATCCAATATGAACTGTAATCAACACTGCAACTTAAATAATGAAGTTACGATTTGACTTTTCTCTAATCTACATCTGACAAAATCTTCCAAACAAGCGACGTTGATCCTTACAAATCTTTGTACGAGTTAGAGTTAGAAACACCTCGTGAATGCTAAAATGCTTACGGAACATTTGTCTCCCTGGGAATGAAAAACAAAAAAAAACTGATAACCACGAAACAAGGATGCAGCCTGAAAACACACAAACCATTAGCTTTCCATAGGCTGTGTGCTTTTCAGAGCTTCAAAAGATGTAGACCTTTTTTGTGCACTATTGTCCCCCAGTCACCTAATACGGTATCCGGTATGGGCGACGAAAAAACAATAAAACGTTTCAACCTGTAAATAGTAAAAAAAATAGAGGGGAGGCAAAACGGGACTGTGTGACGATTACGCTTCTATCATAAATGTCTTCCATTGGCGTGGCAACGGCAAAACAATGTTTTCGCCCACACTGGAAGTGACGACAATTCAAAATGGTGGCGCCCTTGTGAAAAAGGTCTATACATCAGGGTGTCCCCAGCAGACTTTCTGCTGCAAAGCAAAAAAAAAACATAACCTGATGATTGAAAAAAAAACAAAAAAACACTACAGTAGAACCCTATTACACATTACAAGCAACCTTCCTATAATCCCAAGCTCAGTAAAGACATTTTCGACACAGCTGACGATCCATTTACGAAATACAACTGATACGGCGGAACAAGGTTTGCAGTACTGAGGTTCTTGATACCAGAAGTTGGCTTGACCCTATCAGAGCCGTGTTTCGTGGAAGCCCGAGGAATGACTCAATGCTATAACATGGTGCACATGGCACCAGTGGAATGTACAAACATGCAAAAATAACTGATGTATAAATGGGTTTGAAGTACTATTGTGTCAATGGTGATTCGGTATTACCAGCACATTATACGAAACAACGTATGAGCACCATAAAAATACAACAAAAGTACCAAAAATATGCCGACACACTTAGTAAACGAGCCTGTACAAGAGTGCTGTTGATCAGCTCTGTCATTCAGACATCAGTCATCCCTCTCTTACTGCCTGCGAAGGTACACTGTACCACACCAACGCAGTCATTAGGTTGCAACGGCATTAAAGGCTCGTCAAGGCACCTCAGAACAATGCAATGTTATCAACAACAACCAGTGCTGAGAATGTTCTCAATAGTTTGTCCATCAGAATATTACAATAATACAATATATTACATACAAGGCAGCAGCCAAGTTTGTGCAAGACGTGTGCCCCACCCTAACTTGACGCCTTAGAAAACATTCCGACAATCGAGCCGTATTGCCGAAGAGGAACGCAATCTGCGACGCAATGCAGTCTTTTGGCGTCATTGCAAATGCTAGTACCACATAATCGGCAGCGCAGTAATAAGGAGTTTTAGTAGACTGTTCCAACAATCGTATTTTCCAAAAACAATCTACTAAAACTCTCACACTGTTGACTCAGGCATTGCAGCGACATTGACATGGTCAATGGGAGAGACACGTGCGTGGCACGATTGGCAACCCAACTCATCGCGATTGGTCATGCAATGGCTCTTGCCGAAAGCTCAGAAAGAAAACTAGAGCGTAGGAGAGGGCCCCAGGAGTGGAGAGGACGGCGATTGGTCGACGGCGTCTTCCAGATCGGCCGGACTTACGCAGCGCACCTGACTGTGGTCAGCCACCAGGAGTTTGTGGACACTGCAAAAAGGTGAGGCATAAAACCAAATATAAAGTGGACTACAGTCAAACCCACTTAAAACGATCCCACATACAACGACCTATCGGTTATAACGACCAACTTTCAGAAAATATACGAATTCAAGGCCCTACCCATTAAAATTGCTCCAGATAAAACGACCGTTTTTCAAAGCATCATACTGTTACAACGAACAAAAAGTTCGCTTTCGAAAGAAAAGAAAAAAAGCTCCCATGCCGCAAAAAGCAACAAAAAAAAATGTTTAAAAGAGCTACATTACGGCGGTCCACGACACGCTCAAGGTCATTTTCACGGCATCGTGGCAGGGGAGCAAACAAAACTACAAAAGCAAAAACGCCCTCTCGGGTCGCGTAGTCTGCTGATTGTGCGTGCGCGGGAAGGAGAAGAGGAGGAGAAGGAGAGTCAACTCTCAAGCGCCGTTCACACTCTTGCGACCGAGAAAGACCGAGAGAGACCAGACCGGTTTTTAAGCCTTTTGCAACTTCTTAGGACTGGATGCGCTGCAGCGGAGCTGGTCCTAGGAGATCACAAGAGGCGTAAAACCGGTGTGGTCTCTCTCGGTCTTACTCGGTCGCAAGAGTGGGAACGGGCCTTCATGCTGTGCTGCGTTCGTTCGTTTTATGTTTGTAAACTCTATATGCAACTCAAGAAGAGCTCAATGCTCGGTACAGGTTAGCTAGCCCCATCACCATCGTGACCGTTTGTTTACGTACACACTGGTGATGGGGCTGAACTAGGGTTGCCGCCTGCCCGGCTTTTGACCGGCCCGGCCGGTTTTTTAGACAGCAGGCCGGTTGCCGGTCCGTAGGTAAGACCGGCCGTCATTGGCCGGTTTTTTGACAGCCATCGAAGCGCGATTGCTTTTAGCTTATTTTTTTGGCGTTTTTTTAAGTGACAATTCAACAACTACGACAATAAATATTTGTCGACGAAAAAAAGAAGTCTAAAATTACACAAACACCGTCAGGACACGTGATTAGAGAAAGTACGCGGGCGAGCGCGGCAGGAGAACTCCATGAGACGGGGGAAGGGGGGGGGAGGGGGAAGAGGGGTACGGTCAACACAAAACAAAACGACCACCGGGGGCGCGGCGGAAAGCTGGAAAGCCGGAAAATAAGGGAAAGCGAGAACAAGCAAGACGCCGGCGGGAAACTCGGCGACAGGCCCTCCCGATAGCTGAGCCTTCTGGGAGGTGTTGGTTTTCTTAACGATTGTCGGCATCTTGACAAGGACACGCACGGCGCTTCATCCGTCCACTGTGACGGGTGGCGTATGCGCTTTCCCCAAGCTTTCCCCTTCGACTACACATGGTGTAATATTGTTGTTGTTACTTTAGATCCTCGTCGTTTTTCCCTCCCTCTTCGTTCTCCATTTAATTGTTTAAGTGCCAAGACCAGAGAAACGCGCCGACGATGTCTAGGAAGAGCTGAGCGTCTCTCGGAGCTGTTGTCACTTAACTGCCCTCCCTCCCCCCCCCCGTTGAAGGGCCGGTTTTTTTTTTCGGGGAAAGGTGGCAACCCTAGGCTGAACTAGACTATTTCAGTGAAAAAGGAGGTGAAAGAGGCAGAGAAGAAAGTGTGGGAGGGAAGAAATGCAGGTGTAAATCAGCTCTAACAGTGTACAGGTCACGAAAGCAGGACATAAGAAAGGAAAATGTGTTTGACAATTCACTAGGAAGTTCTTTGCTGTTCGAGGGCGAGAACGAGGAGCTTCGAGGACGGGGACATATAGGGCTAAATTTCAGGAAATAGATACATTATGTGCTGCCTGCCATAATGAAGAGTGAGACACTTGAGCACTTGGTATTAAAGTGCACGGGCTTCGTCCTGCCCTCCCTGAAGGGGTAACAGATCTGGCCAAGGCCCTGGGGTTTGCTGGCGACGATGGAGGGATGGAGGAGAAGAGGGATTACAGTCACAAAGAGGAGATTAGAAGATTGGTGGAAATTATCTAGGGAAAATTGAATGATGCAGAACTAACTAGCACAGCTGGGGGCAGGCCGGACAGAGGAAAATTGGGACTCCCTCCCACGTGGCTCCGGCCCAAAGTCTCAACCCTGTCCCCCAGTGGGTCCAGTGCAGGGATAATGCCGACAAGGTCTGACCAGGTAAAATTGGCGACTCCCTCGCCGGGGGGAAGAGGCGGGGGTGATGTTTTTGGTTTTTTTGCCTGATCCCCAAAGGTCATCCTGGTAATATCCCACTACCTGGTGATAGTTAGGGGGTAGAAAATTGGCTTAGAAGGGCACTGAGGAATCAAATGTTTGTCCTTGTTAGACTTGGGCTAGGTGGCATAGCTACTGCCCAGCTACAAAGTAAGTAACATCCATCCATCCATCCATCCATCGCCATTTTGGTATCATGCACATTTTCTCGCATCTACGGACTCCTGTCTTGTCGTTTTAAGATGGGGGGAAAAAAATCTACTAAGAGGCTTTATTTAAACGAAAGGACATCACGCTGGCGGAAAAAAGATGACAACGGAGCAGCGCTAAGTGTTCTCGCAATCCCAGCCATTCGACGAGGCTTGCGATGCGTTGTTTGAAAGACGACCCTGCCAGAGGGCGACGGCCGCGCACTTGTACATGCGCAGGAAGCGCGGCACTTACAACGCTTTAGACCAACGCAAGTATTAATTACCTCTCTGTCGAAACAGCAAAGAACCATCGTCGGACTAGTGCACGGCATTTACTTTTGTGGTGGCGTGCGTTTCATAAAATCTGTTTTATGAGGTATGTGGTCAATCTTCATTGAGGGAGTTTTAGAATGGCGCACGCCAAGAATAAGCGTCGTCGCCATTGCGCATACTCCGAGCGCATACCGTAGTTTCGCGCTTTGACGTGCGCTGTGGTGGCACGACGCTATTTCTCGGAAGCCAGCGTCGCATTATGCAAAAGTCTTAGCGCTTCTCAAAGGAGGATTACGTGATGAGAAGTTGGCTAAAAGCCAAGACTAGCAGAGTTGAAAAAATGGCGGCTTCAGGATTATGTTGGCAGCTGCTTTGGCGGCGTCGTGAGTGCGGCGTCAGCGCATCCTCGTGACTGCGATTTTCAATACAGGACGACATTGCACTCGGTTTGGCAACGATCACAGCAACCGTGCCGCACGAGCGCGAACATTTCTCGGCGAAGGTGCGATGTGCGAAGGTCAGTACACGAGACCCCTCTTGCCGAGGACAGCAAACGGACACGACCGGTCAACCGCTCGCGTCGCATTCCCATGTATAAACAAATCTAGAATTGCTCTGGACCAAAAAACGTGTTTTCTTCTAAAGATTACAGCGTTTCACGTGTGCGAAATAAAAGTTGTGACTGTATCTTGGTGGCGTACGCAAAGCCGATATACTTGGGCTTTGCATCGCGACAGAGAAATGCCTATTCTAAAACTTTCTTGCGTCGCGTGCCCTAATACAAGTGCTAAAGTTAGCGCTAGCGTCTTTGCTAAAATACCAAATACGTTATTCTAAAACTCCCCATTATCTTACTTGTGCGGTAAAATCGTCAGCAACTTACTTTTGATGATCTGACTAAATCTGCAGAACATAAGGGCGCAAGTGAGCTGGTGTATATTAAACATTTTAGTGAAAAACCCGAGACTGAGGTAATGACAGACGACGAAGGAAGAAGAAGGAGAGCGTCTCAGGCGCGCCAGTTCCCCTTCCTTGTCGTCGTCTGTCGCTCCACAGTATCGGGTTTTCACTAAAATGCTAAATCTGCCTTCGTGGTAGCATTGGGGGCGCGTTAGAGATCGTGCAAACAGTTTCTTTAAATAAAGAGATGGCAGAGTGAAACTACCAATACCAGCTTCATTATCCTTATTTACAACGTTTTAAAGGGAAGTCCAGATATAACGATCTACTGATAAAACAACCACTTTTCGCAGAAACTATCACATTCGTTATAAGTGGGGGTTCTGAAAGGAAGCTGCGGCAGTCTTTGAGCTACCCAAATTAAAGACACTTTCTAAATACCCCAGCATTTTTCTCCTCAGCACGCTATCTGTTATCCTAAATTCAAGATGAGTATTGCAAAAGAAAAAATAAAGAAGATTATGATAAAATTAAATCATTCGGACTTTCCAGCAGGATGTAATTTCGTAAACCATTCGAGTACATTTATTAGCAAGTACGTATTTACACAAACGAATGCAGGTTGACCCATTATTAGAATTCTTGATAATGTGAAGCGGCTCCATAACTGAATTAAAGCATTTCACCATCGACGACAAAAATAAAACAATCACGATATCGAGAACGCCTACGACTTGTTACGAGTTCAGCCGGCTCTACTTGTAGCATTGTGCTAATCCGTGAGCTCATTTCACGAGTTCCTTCTTAAATTTGCACGAACGAGTATTGTTGATAGCGATTAACGTTAGCAGGTGATCTCAAGTAGTATTTAGCAAAGTAGAAAAATTGTTTCATGGCTCCTTTAAACGTGGATAAAAACAGGGAAAGTGAGAAATGAGCGTCGCCACTTTCTCTCGAGGTTTCCTCGCCTTTCTCTTTATACGTGATCAGCTGGTTTCATCCACATTGCAGAGCTGCAGACCAGTGATGCAGAGAGCGCCAACAGAATGCAGGTTCGAGTCATTCCCAAACCACCGGTATCACAGAGTTGCCCGACTCACCGTTCCCGGATAGACGACTTGCGGAGCGTCCTTGTCCCAGAGGAGGAACAAGGCGGAACAATTCCAAACGCGGCAGCTCCGCCGCACGCAAGTGCCACCCCATACTGGTAGTAGTTTGTCTCCGTCTCCTCCGCACGTCCTGCAACACACGCAGGCGCCGTTCGCATTGAAGGGGCCGGGCAACGAGATTGGGTCGGAATGTTTCCCACTCGATACCAAGCTCATCTACTGGCTCAAGGGCCAGAGCATGCCCACACGCGATGCAGCCGGCCAAGAAGCTTCTTTGTCGTCTAGCATTTCCTGGATAAGAGGCCAAGGTTTTCGTTTGGCCTCTCCTCACGCAAAATCCTAGTAAGTTGTGAGGTCGCATTGTTGCCGTTGTCAATGATGCAATCTTCAGATTTCGTCCTCAAGCTTTGCAATCTTCACGGTGACGATACTTAAATGCGGTTCGCGTGAGCATTCGATATAAGCTCATGACAATAAATGCTTCGGCGTGCATCTCGGGTAGTGGCTCGTAGCCCAATCACTGCGATGCGGGAGCGATCGAACAACGACGCGTGGAACTCGGCTGCGTCGTGCGACTATGACGACGACGACCGCTTAAAATCGGCCCAAGGTAGCGTGGGCTTGTTCTGACTGCGAGTTGAGGGGACAACGCTGTTCGTTTCTCTTCCATATTTTCTGCAACCGCCACTTTGTGGAGAAAAAAGACTAACACACGTTCCGTTATATTATGAATCACCGCCCTGCACTTTTCTGCACCAGTGGAGGAGGTGCAGGTAAATCAAATGAGCCTTGTATCAGTTCCTTTCTAGACACGTCATATGTGCAAAATCTAGATAGTACTACTTCATTGAAACACAAAAAGCACATTGTACTTAAGCTTAGATTGATAAATGGAGCTTTTTCGCTTTAAATTTCGTTCGATAGCATGAATGTGTCAGCTTTTCTCGAAAATATTTTGATCAGTCCAAGTACAGTGGAAAGCTGGCCAAAAAGCAGAGTAAAAAAATGCTCACATAAAAAAAGAAGTTTTATTCATTTAATTTTTTTCCCCACAAGAATTAAAAAAAAAAATTCTGTCAACTAGTGAGAGTCACTCGGCTTATATATGCTTTTCAGGGCGAAAAAAAAAACCACAGATGTCAACCAGTGCCATTGTTCCGACTTGCACTAGAAGGCACATTGGAAGAAGATGTACACTGTCACTCCAAACTCAATCTATCTGCAATATTTCTTTTAGGCAAATATAAGAAGGCAGTGGGTTTTCACAATTTTCTTCTTGTTTTTTAAGTTGCATATAATGCAAATGCTCGATCGATGATACACACTAAATAGTGCTGATGAGCATGACATTTACAAAAAAAAATGACATATGCTGACATAGCATTCAGCATGACAGATCTGACTATAGTCGGTTACAAGTTAAGAAGGTAAGAGAAGCTCCTCCCACAAGCGTGGTGCGCCGGAGTTTCGAAATCCCTCCGCAATCGAAAGAAGAGTTCACTGGAAACGCTCCTTGTTCCGCTTCAATGGATAGATAATGGCCACAGAGTGGTGCCAACTTGTCTCCGACGCCCACTTTTTAAGAAAGCGACCTTTGTATTCATCGGAGAGGGAACCGAGCCCCTGAAAGCAGCCTTTGTATCAATCGGAGGGGAAGGCTAATCCCCGAAAGTCGTCTTTGTTTGCATCGGAAGGAGAAGACTCTGATCTCCCTCTCGTGGCTTCCACAATGCTAAGTCAAAGTCGAAAGATAAAGCAAATATGTACAGAAAGGCAAGACCCTCCTCGCGCGTTGGCCGCGACGTCACGTAAACGATGGGACGCTATTGGATGCAGAGGTGGCGGAGGGATATATGATTCCCTTTGAGGGCATTCGCCGCTACCTTCTTGACTTGTAACCTACTATAGTAGGGGTGAGAAGATCGTTCCCCTACCTGCAGGAATGAGAGATCCTGAATGGTGGTGACAACTATTCCATTGGCCATCTTGTCCAGAAAGCTCATGGCTCCAAACACAAAGGCACCGCTCGTCTGCAATGATATTTCATTCTCAATAACTTCTAACCTAACACTATAAAATAAAAAATGATATTGGCATTGCCAACCTCTGCATAGCATCTAAAGGGACTAGCAAGCTGAAAACAAAGCAGGAAAAATATCGGCACTCAGCCCGAATACATCAATTCCAGTTCATCTAGCTGAACACCCATCCGTTCCTGCCTACATCAGCTGCTTTGAGACTATGCCGTGGCACCATACTGCTTGAAAGACGAAGAACTCGATTTATTCAAGTGCCTTCTAAGTTGCTAAAGAAACAGACAATGCCATTGTATGTTCCTACAGCAACTAAATAAGCCAAAAATATACCTGAAGAAGGGATATTTTTGTCATTCTTGTCCAGCTTGCCTGCACCTTTGCATTTAATTGCATTCTAATAAATAATCTACATTTAGAGTATCAACTCTCCATTTCCCAGATGTCTTGTGGATGCTGCACGACTCCAAAATGCAACTTCCGGCTAGCTCAGGCCACATCGTTCTGCACGATGCAAACTGTTTTACCATTTCTGCAAGACGGAAAAGCGTTTCCTGCGACTTCAGATGGAGCTCGAGATAACTGGCAACGACGATTTCAGGCAACAAGATGGAGGAAGTGTCGTTATACTCTGAAGTGCAGCCTATAGCGGCTCCACCTTGTACAAATCAGCCAAATTCGTGCAACACGATATCTCGAGGTGAAGCCTCCGTCAGCCCACGCCTGTCACGCAAGTCACCACAGCTAGCGTGGCGGGACTTGGAGAAGGTGGACTGCTTTACGTGGTGGGCTGTCCCTCTGAACGTTACAGTACACAACAGCCAGTTTGCGACGACAAGCAATCATTAATAATCAACAACCAAAATGGAAAAGAAAAAAAACTTCCCATCTTTTTGGCACATTTCAAAGGCGCACTAAAGCATAGCAGTTTTTAAGTCCTCCGTGACCGCCATCGCACGATGTCACATTACCGTCAGGAAAGACACAGTCACATGGCGCGATTTCACAGTCTCACATGAAGTCACGACTCTCGTGCGGCGACACATTAGCCGATGATTTCGCCAGTGCAACCATAATGCTGATGATGTCAAGCGTGATGCAACCATTGAAGGTATGCTCAGCTGGCACTCGAAAGCGTATAAAGGGCTCCCCCTATGAGCAATACGCGCATTTAAAATGTTTATTAGAAGAAAGGGCCGGTTGTCTCTCGACGTGCACGTGTGCCCACCAATGAGCAGCGTTGGTGATGGCGCGCAGGCTGGCAAGTAGCACCGTCGTTCTCCGCCATACCCACCAGGGACGGCAATACCGTAGATCTGGTACCGAGGTGCTGGCCCAGCGTGGACAACAATACGT
>JAZHYW010063210.1:0-11354 GCA_037355805.1 Ixodes ricinus
TGCAGCACCTTGCGCCCGTCATTAAAATTGTCAAAGTTGTTCTGGAGGTAGCATACGCCACTTGTAACGCCAGCTGTCGGCATGGCGCTATTATACTGCGTGGTGCAAGCAAAACGCCTTCCTTAAAACAGCGCATGCGCCCTCGAGACTAAAGGCTGGTTCAGACATCTGCGTTTGTGCGAGACCGACAGGTGTTGCTACCACTTGTTACACTGCTTACAACGGGCGAGCATGCTGCCGCCATCTATCGTTTAGAGTGGGAAGACTTCGCAGTGAGTATTTTTCCCAAACTATGCCGAAGGTTTCGTAGCATGTGCGACACCAAATCGACGCAATGTCTACAACAAATGGTCGCTTACAACACTGTCAGAAGTACAGGATGTAAAAACAAATGTACATAATTTATTTTTTCACCACAACAATACACTACGCATTGCCAAAAGCTCATTATACACCCAAGTGGAGTACTAGCGGTCGAACCAAAGTTTGACAACAAACCGATATCTCGTTCAAACGTTGTGCGTAATTTGCTAAAAGTTTCAATGGAAAACATTGGTGCCCGGTTCTGCCAGTTTTCAGTAACTGGCGCCATTCAGATCCATGTATTCGAAAGCTCTGTCGGCACGCCATTTTCTCATTAAAAAGTTCAGAAAATCGCTTTAAACTTTTGAATAAGACGACGGTTGGTTCTGAAACCTTGGAATCTGGTTTGGAACGCTAGCGCTACATTTTGGCGGAGAATGAGAGTTCGGCGAGGCTTAGTTTACCGTTACGGTAACACACAAAAACCAACAACCCTGTTTGTTTGTTTGTTTGTTTTTTTTTGGGGGGGGGGGATATTTTTGTTTTTTAGGCTTAGGGTGAGAGAATGCGTAACAAAGATTAGGAAATCTACGCAGATCGGAAGGGTTCCAGGGCTTCCCAGAAGACGAGCGTCAGTGCGTTCTTTCATCCAGAGCCCTGCTCTGGTCGAGATGATATCTAACTTGACAGTTGATGTCTATCAAGCGGCCCTGATCTTACCCACTAATAAAACGTCTTCCTTTGCTGGCTGATCCCTGCTCTCGTCGCAAGCAGCAGTCACAAGCCGTTCCAACGAACTCGGTCACACTGGAACACAAATGTCTGAACCAGGGTTTAGACAGGATACGCGAATTCAATAGAGACAACACGCGATTATACGACAAATTATAATAAAAAAAATAATTAACAACAAAAGAAGCTTTGTATGATTGAGAAGTTGGCTTTTCCTCAAAAGACTCTTTATGAGGGGAAGCCAACCTAGGGGGACATAAGCTGGATGCTGTATTTGAGTGCGCTGTTTTCCGCGTATTCCCAGCAACGAGCTCGCCTTTAAACGCTACTAAGACCGGCAACCTTGACGGTGCGGAACGCAGGTTGACAAAGAACGGTAGAAGCTCACCGTGAGCACGCGCTCAACGGTTGCGCACTCAGCTATGGCCGCCAGCGAGATCCTATTTCAAACCCATACTCGTGGACAACTTTTTGTGGCTGTGCAGCCGAAGCTAAGGTGCGCGGGCGCTTGAGCACCTGAGCGCCGATCAGAGATGTTCACGAGCACTCTTCACTTCTCCTCAAATACAACAAAACATTGCTTCACTAAATTCTTGTTTTTTGCGTTTTTTATTATAGTTTAGGGAAGTAAAGCTGGTTCGAACGGGAAAGTAGCGCCACTGCCTCCACTGCCTGCTAGCAGGACACAAACTGATACAAACATACAGACGACTAAAATCTCGCAAGGCTCTTGGCTAATCGGTCTCCGTTGCCATGGCAATCGCTATTTCGGTCCATTCAAATCTTCGAAGCTTCTACCAGTCGCACCAAGATCACCGTGGACCATCATCGTACTGGAGGCGTTCCTCTCCAATATAAGCGTCTTCGGCACTGTGTATGCAATCAACTTATCATTCATATTCATCTCCACGGATCTCTTGCAATTATATTGTTCTTCTTGCGCATTTTCGAAGACAAGAAAATAATGTCTCAATGCCTCCAAGCACCGACACCGCATGACGTCGCGGTACGAAGACGCACGCTTGCTTCGCCCGTGTGTGGATGGCAGAATCTCGGTATACACGTCCCTTATAAAGCTACCAATCACCTACCGAACTTAGATTGGCTTACCAAGAATGTAGAGGTCAAGAAGGAATCGCTCATTTCGTGAACCAAAATGGCGAACAGTACGGGGAGCATGGCGCCACTTTCCCAGGATCCGGTGACTTGAGTTCGACCAGCTCCATTTTCTTACGTTACGTCTGCTTACGTTGAAGTGACCCGGACATCTGTGCTTCGTATGAAGCAGTGGCAACCCGTTGAAGGAGTAGCCTTGCACGCGACATTTCAGGCACGGATATTTCGGCCACTTGTAGTGGTCAATTACTTAGTCTCGCTTTTTTTATATATTTTGTTTTAGAGCTTGAGCTCCTGGGCGCCCGTTTCCGCGTTGAGCGGCGTCCCGGCGTCGCCGTCAGCGCGTAACCGCGCGCGTTGCATTATGGGGACGTCACAGTTTCCCCGCTAAATTTAGCGGGGAAGCTGACATTGGTGTTGAGGTTATGTGACGACAGCTTTACCGCTAAATTTAGCGGGGAAACTGAATGCGCAGTGTTGCATGATGGGACGCCACAGACCTACCCACCGATTCAGTTTCCCCGCTAAAATTAGCGGGGAATTGATTTGAGGTCACGTGACGTCAATTTTCCCGCTAAATCTAGCGGAGAAACTGAATTTGTTCATAGGTGACGTGACGCGAAGTCACGTGACGTCATTTTCCCCGCTAAATTTAGCGGGGAAATTGAATTGGTCTTGAGGTCACGTGGCGTCAATTTTCCAGCTAAATTTAGCGGAGAAGCTGTGGGAGGAGGGGAGGGTACGGGGGAGCAGAGGGCACAGGAGGAGGGGAGAGTGTAAGGGAGGAGGGGAGGGTACGGATGAGGAGGGGGAGGAGTAAGGAAGAGGAGGGAGGAGGGTTACGAAGAGGAGAGAGGACACGGAAGAGGAGGAGTGCAGAAGCAGTATATGAGAAGAGTGACCCATATTCGTGCCAATTTGAAAATACAAATTATATACATATACATATCCTTTTCAAATTGTTTAGGCAAGAGGTATATCGCAAAAATCAAAATACCCCAAGAGCTGTGCTCTGATTTCGCATTACAAAGATTTTTAAACGTCTTTCATATTTTTTTTTTCGTTTTGCAGCTACAAAAAAAGTAGTTGTCTTCTCACCTTACGTACCAGCATTATTAAAGCGAAGTTAAAGTTATAATATGATATGCGATGCTTTCCTCTCCACTTTAACTTCAAATCTATTTTAATTAGATTTCGGCAGCTGTACATTTTCACACCTTTAAATACCTGGCTTTTGCTCTGCTGTCAATGTATTTTATGTAGCATAAATATAATCAAAATCGAGCTTTTCTTGACTATTCTGTCAAAACCTATACACCCAAAAGTATCTAAATTGATTTCAGACACTTTTGGATTTTCCATACACTTTAGATTTCAGACACTTTCTGGATTTCAGACACTTTCTGGATTTCCATGTAGTGAGCATGCATTTTATGAAAATAAACACCAAGACTGGAAAGATAAATAAAGCAACTCCAACTGCTCTCTTTATTAAAGAGTAATCCACTTGGAGAATTTTGTTTTCTCTGATATGTCGCACAAGTCACACATTCTTCTTAGACCTCTTTTATCTTCTTTCTGCACCAGGTTAGTTTAGTTTTTTTCCCCTTCAGACGAAATGCAATCGCGTGACGCAGTACCATTTTTTTCTTAGAACCAGACGATCCCATTCCGCGAACAGAGGGCGTCACTCGGCGTCCGAAACAAGGAGCGCTTCTCTTTACATGTGTTGTGACCCCCGTTGCACCCCGGAACGAAACACCACCGCTCTCTTTTAATGCGAAAGCAGTAACTTTGTCTCATGGAGCGAAAGCATATGAGTAATATAGTAAACGTAAAGAGAGGACACAGAAGCCGATTCGCGGCCCAGATAGTGCGTTTAATGCCCTCCGCTACGTGGCGCTTTTCTGTAATTTGGTTAAAATTAGTTAGAACTCTTTCTATGAGAAGTATTCATTTTTGAAATTGTTATGCTTTAGAATTATTTAAAGTACTTAAAACGACTAAATAGTTTTAATTTAATACGTCACAAAAACCACGTGAGGAATGGCGCCTGCCACGGCCTGCCGTGGCTGCCTGCTTGCCTGCACGCCGTCGCCTCAGCATCATTCTGCATGGCCTCTGCTCGTCCGTGCGTCGTTCGTCCGTGCCGTGCGTGCCGTCCGTTTGTGCTTTCTGCTGCAGCGTGTTCGGTCGGCTTTGCATCAAACAAGGTGACGCATGACTGCCCGCGTGCTCGCATGCTCGGCGTGAGTTTGTGGAGCCGAGCGGCTTGAGCTTCTCGCGCTGTTGTTTCCGTCGGGCTGTCGGGCTGCAATCGTGTGTGCACCTTGATTTTCGATGAGATTTCTTTGAAAAAGGACTTGACTTATGACTCTGCGAACGACATTGTCCATGGATTTACAGATGACGGTGTTGAACGGTGTTGCAGATAGATCCTTGGTTGTTGTGCTCTCTGGAATTTCCAGGAGGTGGGTTCAGCCACTTGCATACACTGTTGTGCACACTTCAACACCGTTTTCTGTTATCCGCAGTCTCCTCATTTCTCTCATTGCAAGAGCTTAAGACTGTTGGCTTCACAGTAAAGGCTTTGGTCTGTGATCAGGGGGCTTCAAACGTAAGCTTGGCCAACCAACTTGGTGTGTCTGTGGGTAAGCCGTTTTTTTGAAGTTGACAACGAATATGTTTACTTTATCTTTGATGTTCCGCACCTCATCAACAACAACCAGGAACAATCTCCAAGCACACAAATTTTGCATTGGAAATGAGGTCATTGAGTGGTCCCATATTGTTAAACTTTATCGTTCTACCCATGAGATGAGGTTGCGATTGGCTCCGAAACTTACTGAGAGACACATTTTTCAAAACCCTTTCAGTAACATGAAAGTAAAACGTGCCGCACAGGTAATGAGTGCCTCAGTCTGTCTTGCAATCCTATTCCTTGTTTATGCCAAGGAGCTTCCTGAGGCAGCCATGGCTACAGCCTATTTCTGCGATAGAATGGACAGCTTTCTAAATAGCTCACAATTCAAGAAGACAGGGCAGAAGTTGCGTCATGCCATTCTGAAAGGAGAATCTGAGGTACTCGATTTCCTTCACCTGCAACTCGGATGGATTTCAGCATGGAAGTTCCAAAGTAGGATGCAGCCACAAACCATCATAGGGTGGCAAGTTACTATAAAGAGTGTCCTCATGCTCTGGGAGGAGCTTTCAAACAGCCATGACTTTAAGTTCTTACTTACACGACGCCTGCAGCAAGACCCACTTGAGAACATTTTTGGAGCTATATGACAAATGCTGGGCTGCAATACAAACCCAAAAGTGTATCAGTTCACCTCAGGACTAAAACAGATAGGGATAAAGAAACTGTTCAAACTGTCGAACAATGGAAACGTAGAGGATGACAAGGCTGACCTCCTCAAGGAGTTGCCAATATTTTTGCATCATGAAAGTTCAATTGCAGACAATGTGGAATGTCTTCCAATTGATAACTTCCCGCCACTAGAGGATATTTCTGAGCTGACATCAGACATCAGGTTTAACATATTTGATGACTCGTCCACTTGTTACGTTGGGGGCTATTTGATCAAGCATTTCCTTGAACTGACAACCCACAGCTGTGGCTGTTCTCAGCCGCTGAGGGAAGAGTCTGACAGCTTGACCAGGCCTCACCAGTACTTTCTTGTGCTTAAAGCATATCACGTGCCTGGAAAACTCTTCGGGAATCTAATATACCATCCCAGGCTGCCTTTAATTTCATTCAGCAACTAGAAAATCGCTTTCTTGCCGTAATAGAGAGCGTGGCGCATGTTTGAGGAGTGTGTGCTGTCTTGTATCACACACTTTCAGGTCTGGGTAGTTTTAGCATTGCTCAGAGTGCCACAAATGGTTTTTAAAAATGTTTTGCAGAATACGCTTGTGTTGGCATGTTCGATTTCTTAACCGGAACTTGGACAAAGTTTGGTTACACTCTTCAGTTGCTGTAAAGCAACTAGACAAGTTTAACTGTTAATAGTGTATTAACGGAGGTGGTTGCCAAATCAGAAACAGAAAGTGCTTATTAATTGAGCGGTGCAGCTTGCACTCGAAACATTTGTTTCCCTTATTTCCAGCAAATGTGTATCACGGCCCTTTTGCAAAAGTATTTATCCACTTTCTACAGAATTTCTATGAGAAAATAGTGTATAGATGCTATAGATATTAGAAAGAAAATGTATCCACTTTTGTATCCACTGTCTATAGTTTTTTAGCCGCTTTTTTAAGCCATACTTTATTTCTGATCAAATGTATTTCGAGGAATGTTTAGGAACGTTGAATCTTGTCAGATTCCGAATAGAGTTCTCAGTGTTTGGTATCGGCTCGCCCGCAGTGTGTTTCAGGCTATGCCAATTCGTATGTTTTATAATAGCCGGAAATTGGGAATTCGTACTCTTCGCTGTGTGCTTTGCACTCTTATTATACTCTTATGACTGGTAATGATAGCGATGTCTTATTTATTTCTGGACTTACTTCCCGATGCCCGAGTCGGTGTGAAAGCGAATGGACCATTCAGCATGTTCCCTGTGGAAATTTTTTGTTAACTTGGTTCCGCTAAAAATCTATTACGAAGTGTACAATATGCCGAACTCCTTCATATTCATTTATTTTTGTGAGTATTAGTATCTGTTTCTTGTAAAACATACAGAGCGTCTGAAGTAAATCATGTATATACGAATGTGGTCCAATAAAATATTTTCGAACCACTTACTGTTGTTGACCCCAAAATGTTCCACCAGTCAAGAGTCAATGTGGAGATTGTGTAACTTCAATGTTTTAAAGTAGAAAACAAACAAACAAGATATACGCATCTGTTTTGTGAAGTAGAAATTTTGTTTTACACATTTTGCACGAATTATATCGTAAAAATTAAAATAAAACTGCGTCAACATGTAAAAAAAAAAAGAAACAGCGGCTCCGGGAGCCGAAGAGTTCCCGAGAGCCTAGCGAGGAGCGACGCAAGAAGGAAAGATGGGGAGACAGAGGAGAAGGGTACCGGAGAACCGTAGCAGAAACGCCCAAACCGAAACCGAAACTAACTTGACCGGAACCGGAACTAGATTATGTTTAATGCCGCCCGCTAGGAGCGCTAGCTGTCACTCGTCTATCTGGGCCGCTGGGGCCTATGGCAGCGCTCTTTACCTTGTGTATATTACTCTATGGCGAAAGAGCCAAACGTCTCGTTTACACCGCTTCGATCCCATTGGCTAGCGCGGTCCACAGCCAACGGCACCTTTTACATCGCTGCGGTCCCATTGGCTAGCCCACGACGACCAGGCACCCATGGATGGATGGATGGATGAATACGGCTGAGCCCTTTGGATCGGGCGGTAGCTTACGCCACCTAGCCAATTTGTCTTACCATTTAAGCTTAGAATATTTAAATGTGGAAACTACTATACACTCCACACTGAACAGAAAGTGAGGCTATAAAACTCCCTTGTCATCAGTTAATAAGAAAATATCTAGTTTTCTCGTGCTTTCTGCCACCATTCACTTAATCTTTGCTTGGTAATCTCTACTGTCTTGTAATCCACTTTTCCTTCGCTGTCTCTAAACCCAATGACTTTATTAAATCTATGTTGTCTTCGGTAGGCATAGGGTGAAGCCCTTTACAGTAGAGTATCAAGTGCTCAGCCGTCTCGTCCACCTCTCCACAAGCAGCGCACACTGTATCCATTTCCTGGTACTTCGCTCTGTATGTTCTGGTTCGCAAAACACCTGTCCTTGCCTCAAACAACAATGAGCTTCCCCTAGAATTATCATAAATGCTTTCTTTGGCAATAACTGTTTTGTTTAATCTACTAGCTTTCCATTCGCCGGACACGCAGCGCCATGGGGTGGCCGGTCGTTGAAACTGGTTGCCAGTTATCTGAAGTTTTATCTGATATCGCAGGAAACGCTTTTCTGTCCTCCACAAATGTTTAAACAGTTCGCGACAAAGCAAAACATTATAACATGAGCTTCCTAACACCGAATGTAATACTGAGGAAGTCGCACATTTAAAATTATGACGGTCAGCAGTTTCGTTTGTTCTGCACAAGTCCCAAAATGGCGGCGCTTACAACAATGTCGGGGAACGGAGTGCCGATGCCCTAAGCGCAGCTCATTTAGTGGCACTAGCTGCGACTGTACTGCTCAACTTTCTCCATGCCGCTCTTTGCCGCCTGCACAAATTTTACCTTTGTGATGTTGGTGTGACTAGAGTTCCTCTATATGCTCCCAGGTGTGACTCCAAAATAGCCCTCACTTGCGGAACTCTGGAGAAGCTGCGCTAAACGCTCCTTTTCCTGGGCAGCCGAGCGTTTGGAAGGGCCGGAAAAGAGTTTTGCGCGCCAAAAAAACTCGGAGGCCATGCTCGAACACACATAATTCCAAAATGTGGCGCCCATTGTGGTCGCTCTCTTAATAATTACTCCACGAGTTGTTCGCACTTCACTTCAGAGTGCAAACAACTTGACCAAGAAGGAATCAAGCGCTTTCTGCGTGTATTAACGTCACACGGAGTTTTCTTTTTTTTTTCTCTCTCTTTTTCCGTGTTTATTATACTAAAACGGCATTCTATAAACTCGTCAGTGCACAACCGCTGTGCGTTGAAGGGACACTGACAGGAGTATTTCTGCTAGTCGAAGTCGTTTATCAGAACATGACTTATAAGACGCTGAATACACGTAGGGATAAAACATCCAGGACGGGGACGGAAACAGAACTTATTTCAAGAAGTTCTGTTTCGAGAAGAGAGTCCTGTTTCCGTCCAGTCCTCGATGCTTTATCCTTTCATGTATTCGCATCTATTCACCAACATGCTTCTTTTCACTTATTACGATACCTATAAGAGCCCAACTTCCCAGAACACAATTTGCGGCTCGAAAATTCGTTTTCTTACCCGCTGAAAACAGCCGGTCGAGAATCGATTACGACGTACTCAGCATTTAAGGAAGTGACAGGCCCATCGGGCGAAGTCTGAAGTTTGGTATTTGCATAAACTGTGCATGAATGAATTTAAAGGGCTCCAGAGAAGTGACCTCATGCATTTGGCTAAAGTCGAATGCTGAGGCACCGCTTCATGAGCTGTGTAGACACGTCTTCGTTGAAACCGATGCGATCTGGAATCACCGCAACGCTGGACTCCAATAATGTTCATGTAGATTGTTTGTTTTGTTTTTCGTCATCACATAATGCAAGCCCAGGCACTCTCAAGCTGCCTGTGACAGATTTTTTCACCGGGGTAGTCCCGACCTTCGTGTTGAAATAATTGAAATAAATTAATTGAATCGTATGTTTTAAAACACGTGTTAAAGCATTCGAATGACTGCAGATATGGAATCGAGCATGGTGTACAGTTTCTTTAAATTCAGAAGTAAATAAATCAAGCAAATTTTTATGTCGCAAAAGCGATCAAGAACGTCCAACACATTTAGGTGCAATATCGTGGACAAACAAATCGCCGGATGTGTGCGTTACCATTCATCCCGAGCATCAGCAAAAACGTGAGTTAAACGTTCGTTGCCTATCTTATATATCCTATATAATCAAGATCGACTATTTTAAATTTAGTTACGAAGGCAAAGCACGATGCTTCCAGGAAACACACAAAGCTTCGTATGCTGAGTATTTTTTTATCACACATTCCTTAACATCCTAAACGCGCGATTGTAAATATACATTGCGCTATACTTATTTCGAATATTCCGCCACTATCAGTGTTCAAAATTTAGTTGTCATAAAGAATTGGGCTCCATGTGCACCAGGGCTGACGTCTGATTTCATGTACCTCCCCTTCTCACACGTACCCGCCACGCCGACGCTGAAAATAGTCAAAATCTGTTACAAAAAATAGCTGAAAATTTTTGCGCACATTATGATGGCATCCAATTAAGTTGTATTGTATACTGTATTGTAACTGTATTTTATTGCACTTTTATTGCACAGTGCGCCCGGTTGTGTACAGGTATTCAGGGAAGAGGCATGCGCCCATGCACGTTTTGTGCCCCTGACACCGACCGGGCGGCGCCATAAATTGAGACTAGAAAAAAAAAGAAAAAAATGGCAACAGAGATAAATATCGTTCAGGAACAAAAAAAAAATCCAGGCACACATAATGTACAGTACCTACAACAGCACATACATACACACACACACACACACACACACACACTATATGGGGGACGCGATTGCTCTGCACAGCTCCCGAATGTCATCACGGTGGTCAGGGAAAGCTTCTGTCATCTTCGGGGGAGTGACCTCCAGAGAGTTGCAGCACGTATAAGCCACGACTTGCTGTGGCTGCAGGGTCCACGTGAGAGGGGCTGCAGCCTGCCGGTGCGTTTGTTGAGGCGCAGTGGAAAGGGGACTTCAGGCGGACCGGTGCCCATAAAGAGGCAGAGCAAGCCTGACTGTTGCCCCATCCCTACGGTGTTGTAGGCTCTGCCACATGGCGTGCTGTAGGAGTCTTGTGGTGGGGAGATCCCCTCGAGGCCGTGTGGCACGACGATGGGAACACACGTCTGTAGAGCGTGAGGGCTGCTTTCCGCTGGATACGCTTCAAGGGAGCTCTTCAGGGCATTGGAGGGGGATCCCATATGGCTGGACAAAACTCGAGTTGAGGGGGCACCAGGCCGTGTATAGATCTTAAGTGGTCGCCTGCCGGCATGCCGGAGTGATGTGAGTAATGAACTCCCAATGTGCGCCTCGCACGGGAGGTGGTCTCGTGCACGTGTCCACTGAAGTGCTAGGCGCTGATCGAATGTAACTCCAAGAATTTTGCTGTTGCTGACATTAGTAGGGGATGTCACCAAGCGTAAGACTGCAAGTAGGTGATCTGTTATATGAGGACGTGCTGATGGTCATGCTTTGGCTTTTTCTGGCGTTTATCGGCGGCTTGTGGACCGTAGACCAGTGGAGACAGGCGTCGAGGCCACTCCGGTAGGGAGGTAAATGCGTCAGGTGAGTTCAGGGGCTGTATGAGCGTGGGGGTCATCGGCGTATAATATGGCTTTGGATTGCATCCCATCAGTGATGTCATTTACATAGATGGAGAACAGCGTTGGCCCCAATACGCTGCCCTGTGGAACGCACGGCAAGCACAGTGCAGGGCGGCGGAAGTGGCCATGGAAGGCCACTCGTTGGGTCCGGTCAGTGACGAAGTTCATCAGCCAGTTGGCCAG